>SEYY01014627.1:15000-30000 GCA_009176605.1 Armadillidium nasatum | reverse complement strand
CTTTCATGCAGGTCTTCAATAACCTTTTATTCGGTTATTATCTCCACTCACGTGGAGAACAATATTCAAGAAAGGGTTGGAAACGAAAAATAAATGCGTCAAGAGCAAAAAACCATACGACCCTCACCTGATTCAGATTTCATATGTGGGCTCAGAAGAAAGCTTTTGAAATTTGAGAGAGATTAAATATAACAGGAAACACAGAAGATGGAAGGGAGTTCTACAAAACAGATGGCTTGAAAGAAGGAAGTGAAAACGAAGACAACCATGGATTCGCCATTGTCCCCACAAAATATTTTTTCAAGCATTGCATTTCTTGTTCAACGAAGGAATCGTAAAGATGGTGACATACGAATATTCAGTTCCCTCTAATACTTTCCTCTGTAGTAGATGTAGAAAAGAGACAAATCACCAACGTCGCGTAGCAAAGATAAAGGGTCAAGTAACTTCGAAAGTACTGAAGAGTTTTTAAGCTTTTCGGCCTCTGACTCGATCCTATCTAAAAGACGAGTCAACCTGAAAGACAAAAGAATAATAGAAGTACTTCATACAAGGGCTGATGAGATTATTGCATAATATGTGTAACTGAGAAAAGGAACAAGAATCTGACATTTTAAACAGAACTCACTGCTTATGTGAGGTCAGTCTTGCAATCTTAGTGATTTGAGAAATGCAACACATTTTTAAAATTATGGTATTATATATTTTCAACAGGAGAGGTTGTAAGACCGTAAGAGGAGAGTGGAAACTTAAAAGTAGTCTTTGAGAGGGAGATTTGTAAAAGTTGGATTTCAAGAAGAAGATAAAACAGTACTGTGAGGAACACCACTTAACAGGGAAGGAAGATATCGGTCGCCACATCGATAATAACTGATACGGACATATTTGAAAGAAATCTAGAAATGAGTATGAAAGGGAAGAAGGAAATTAGATTGGAAAGAAACGATGTACGCCATAAAGTTCCTTGGATACATCAAGTGCCACAACAAAAGACTCTATATAGTCCCTAAAGGTAGAGTACCATAAATTAGTGAGTTAGGATATTATATTACAAGCAGAATAGAAGGCCTAATGTCTTCCTGAAAGAAGAAAAGAAAAATCCAGATGATCTAGGAATTGAGAATTGAGAATGGTTTCAAAGATCTTTCACAGAATTCAAGAATAGAATAATTAAAAAGTTATTTTCGATATTTAGCGGAGCTCTAGCCACCATTGCTTAATAAAATAAAAGTACTACTATTAAAAATTTCCGTAAATAAATAAAACTAAAAATTGCAAGGTCCGACATTTAGTTCACCCATTTATTTTTTTAAATTTTTTAAATAGTTTTTTTTTTTAATTTTTTTAAAAAAAAAAAATAAATAAATAATATATATATATATATATATATATATATATATATATATATATATATATATATATATATATATATATATATATATATATATATATATATATATATATATATATATATATATATATATATATATATATATATATATATATATATATATATATATATATATATATATATATATATATATATATATATATATATATATATATATATATATATATATATATATATATATATATATATATATATATATATATATATATATATATATATATATATATATATATATATATATATATATATATATATATATATATATATATATATATATATATATATATAGCAAGAAAAGGAAAACAAAAAATGAACGTAACATTTATATAATGAGATTAGTATAATTAAACATATCTAACGTTTCGGCTATTATAACTAAAGCCATCATCAGAGAACTCTGAAAACAAAACAGAAACAATGTGTATGAAATGTTTGAAATAATAAACAAATAAAAAATAATTGAAAATAACAAATAAAGCAACACAAAATAAAAAGTAAACAGAAACACATAATATAAAAAATAAACATACAAATCAAGTAAATAAACAGAACTAAAATTAAATTTATTAATAATGTAGTTGGTTGTTAAATAACAGGAGTATAACAAAATGAAACATACAAACAAACACTTAAACATACTCACACACACACACACACACACATATATATATATATATATATATATATATATATATATATATATATATATATATATATATATATATATATATATATATATATATATACTCTACTGGTGATCTTCTTTCCCTTCTCTCTGACTCTTGGTCCTCCTTCGGCATTTCGGTGAATCTTTTGCTGTGGCGCTGGACATATCGAAAGCTTTCGATAGAGTCTGGCACAAAGCTTTGATTTCCAAACTTTCCTCTTTCGGAATTTATCCTTCTTCTGTGACCTTCTCTCTGATTTCTTTCCGGTCGTTCTATAGCAGCTGTTGTAGACGGCCACCGTTCATCCTATAAAATCTATTAATAGTGGTGTTCCTCAAGGATCTGTCCTACCCAACACTTTTCTGCTTTTCATTAATGACCTTCTCTCTATTACTTTCATCTCCTATCACCTATGCTGATGACTCCACCCTTCATTACTCTTTTCATTTTGAAAAGACGCCCCTCCCAGCAACAGTTAATAGAGGCAAGGAGGGTGGCCTTGGAGCAACTAACCTCTGATCTATCTCTCATTTCAAATTGGGGCAAGAAAACATGGTCGTTTTCAAAAAAACTCAATTCCTTCATCTCTCTACTCGACACAATCTTCCACACAACTACGATATCTTCTTCGAAAACACGCAACTCAAACCTTCATCTCTCCTTAATATTCTCGGTGTTTCTTTTTCTCGTGATCTATCTTAGAAAGATCACATTACCTCTCTTTCTAAAAAGCTTCTAAGAGGTTGGGTGTTCTGAGGCGCCTTCAATATTTCTTCACACCACCCCAGTTGCTTGCTCTGTATAGGGGTGTTGTTCGCCCATGTATGAGTATGTTCACACATCTGGGGTGGTTCCCACACACACAGCTCTCCTGGAAAAGGTGGAGTCTAGAGCTTTTCGCCTTATCAATTCTCCTGCTCTCACTAATTCACTCCAATCTCTTTCTGCCCGTCGAAATGTTGCGTCTCTCTCTATACTATCGCTATTACAATGGACACTGCTCTTCTGAACTCTCTCGTCGCATACATCCTCCATTAAGAAGGGTTCGTGCGACTCGTCTTTCTACACAGTCTCATCCTTTCTCTGTCCAACTCTCTGACCCCAGACTTAACCGCTATGCTCAATCTTACATGTACTCTACTGGTAAAGTCTGGAACACACTTCCTTCATCTATTTTCCCAACTTCCTATGACTTAGGACCTTTAAACGCCGTGTATCAGGTCATGTCGGCCTTTAATTTGACCATGTTTCCGACTTTCCTTCCAACTCTGGTGGAACATTGGTAGGCCTCTGGCCTTTGCCCACCAGAGGAGAAATAAAAAAAAAAAATAAAAAAATAAAAAAAAAATATATATATATATATATATATATATATATATATATATATTATATATTATATATATAAATAAATAAAAGTTGTGTGTTCCATACTTTACCAGTAGAGTATATGTAAGATTAAGCATAGCGATTAAGTCTGGGGTTGAGAGTTGGACAGAGAAAGGATGAGACTGTGTTGAAACGAGTGTCGCTCGAGCTCTTTCAATGGAAGAGATATGCGACGAAGGAGTTCAGAAGAGAAGTGTCCGTTGTAATAGCGATAAGTAAAGAGAGAGTGACGCATCAGTTCGACGGGCAGAAAGAGATTGAAGAGAGTTAGTAAGAGCAGGAGAGTTGATGAGACGAAAAGCCCTAGATTCCACTTCTCAAGGAGAGCTGCATGAATGAAACCACCCATATATATATATATATATATATATATATATATATATATATATATATATATATAATATATATAATATATATATATATATATATATATATATATATATATATATATATATATATATATATATATATATATATATATATATATATATAATATAGACAGAGAGAGAGAGACTTTGTTTGCAGGTTCCCTTCCCCGAGAATGAGGAAAATCTCCTGAAGTGTTAACTACTCGTAAATATTAATATAATAATACTAGTTATAATTATAATAATATATTTTCCGTATTCTTTTCTTTATCTCATTATTATTATTATTATTATTATTATTATTATTATTATTATTATTATTATTATTATTATTATTATTATTTTTATTATTATTATTATTATTATTATTAAGAAGGAAAACAACATGAAAGCAGAAGTAGCCGAACCGTCATAAACACACGAATTGCATTTTACGTTTAAAAAAAAAACAAAAAAAAAAAACAAACAAACAAACTATTCCGGTAAAGGTAAAAATTTTCTTTCTGTTAATTAGTTCTTTCTTTAATTAAATACATATTAATAAGATAATTTCTTTCTTTTCATTATAAAAAAAATTTTAATAAAACAAATTATAAAATATTTAAATATGGTTTACTTGGAAGTCTAATTAAATTATTATAATTACATTTGCAAATAAGCTTAAAAATTTATTTTATCACAGAATTAGGGTATATATATATATATATATATATATATATATTATATATATATATATATATATATCTATATATATATATAATATATTATATATATATATATATATATTATATATATATATATATATATATATATATATATATATATATATATATATATATATATATATATATATATATATATATATATATATATATATATATATATATATATATATATATATATATATATATATATATATATATATATATATATATATATATATATATATATATATATATATATATATATATATATATATATATATATATATATATATATATATATATATATATATATATATATATATATATATATATATATATATATATATAATATATATATATATATATATATATATATATATATATATATATATATATATATATATTCAAAAGAATGGAATAACGAAATCTACTTGAACGTTTTCTGTGAGTTGGACCCGAGCTGTTGAAAATAGAAGAAAATGAATACAGGAGCGAAAAGATAATGAAATTTCTCTGAACCTTGAAAGGCCAGATGTGCAAAACCGAGCAACAGACAAGGGAGGGAGTGAGAGTTGAATCAAAATTCTATTTTCATTCAAAGAAAGTTTTTTTTTTTGTTTTCGGTGGAACGTTTAAGTTTAAAATAAAACAATTGCAAAGTAATATATATTTTTTTTTATTCGAATTGTTAGAAACAGATAGGAATATAACATTCGTTTAGACTGACAGATGATGATTATTAATCTATCTATCTTTTCACCATATATATATATATATATATATATATATATATATAATATATATATATATATATATATATATATATATATATATATATATATATATATATATATATATATATATATATATATATAAGTGTGTGTGAGTATGAGATCCACCTGAAGAGGTTATTGTTTTCTGAGTCTAGCTGTGATTTTCTTTTCAAGTTCCAAACCTCATTCTCAGTATAAGAATGTCGTTCTTCCTAGTATGTAATGTGCATCACTTCTATGAGGAAGTTTTTTTTATCTAAAAGCTCTTTTCTAAAGACTGGAATTTATAGCTTTCCTCCCTATAATCTGTTTTATTTTTAATGATTTTCTTCAATCTCTGCAGAATGACACTGCTATATCATTGTCTTTATAAAATTGCTATTTACATTATGAATTTTACTGTCAAAGTCTTAAATGAAATATTCTTTCTTCTAATCCTTCCAACTACTGTCTCTCTTTCTCAAAAACTGTCTGTCTAACTGAATTTAAACTAATAAAATTAATCTTCTCCCAACTCTTGAAGGTTTCAGGATATCCTCTGGTATTTTTCCTCAATCTCTCTCTCTCTCTCTCTCTCTCTCACACACACACACCCACACACCCTATATATATATATATATATATATATATATATATATATATATATATATATATATATATATATATATATATATATATATATATATATATATATATATATATATATATATATATATATATATATATATAGTATTCTTTTGTATTAAAATACATGCATGGTTAAGTTTATCTTAAAAAATTATTTTACACAATGAATACCTTTTATTATTATGATCCTATACGAGAAAGAGAATAAACCAGGAAAAAATCGTGACCATCCAACCCATTTCCAATTCTCACTGAAAGTAATTCTTTTTTAAAACCTACTTATATCATTTTTTTTTAAAGAGGTTCATCCTTAATGAAAGGTCCTTTTAAACCACTCAATTTAGATAATTTAAAAGAGTATCCAGTCACGATGATACTTCTAAAGTACTTTTAAAAAGTAAAAACATAAAATTTAGATAATTTAAAAGAGTATCCAGTCACGATGATACTTCTAAAGTACTTTTAAAAAGTAAAAACAATTGTTGGAGATAAAAACAGTATAATTCCGATATATCGATATATAGGGGAAAAAGATATCATCGAGAATTTTTCGATATGCTGAAATTTTCTTTTACGTCCGATATGAATAGATGCGCTTTAAACATCCCTACTTCAAATATTCAAGTCATTATAGCCAACTTTTGATTTGAATTACAACTTTTTTATAATAAGCCATTGATTTACTAAAAATACAGTATATATATATATATATATATATATATATATATATATATATATATATATATATATATATATATATATATTAGGGATGGAGTGAAGTAGTATCGGTATCGGTATCGGCAAGTATCGGCATATTTTCCGATACCGGTATCGGTATCGACCTTTTCAGTATCGGTATCGGCAAAAAAATTGTATAGGAAATAAGTATCGGTATCGGTAGTAGTATCGGCATATTTTCAGGTATCGGGTATCTGCTTCGGGGAATTTTTAGGTATCGGTATCGGTATCGGTAAAAATTTTGGTATCGCTCCATCCCTAATATATATATATATATATATATATATATATTATATATATATATATATATATATATATATATATATATATATATATATATATATATATATATATATATATATATATACCTCAGAGGTGGGCATGAGAGCAAGTTAAGGCGCAAGAGCGCAAGTTGCACTCTAGGTAAATGACTAACGCTTCACCATTTTTTTCAAGAGCGCTACTTGAGCTCAAGATTTTGTAACGTTTTCAAGAAAAGGCAAGAAAACAAGTGTAAAACATGATCAACAATGTTTCCTAAGTTCTGTGACGTCATTGTGGAAATATGTGTTGAATAATGATTAATGAAATGTTCTAAAGATCAGAACCGGAAACTTTATAAGTAAAGTTGTAAACAAATGTAATGGAAGAGTTTTACTTAGCTTATTTTAAAGGTAAAAATCTCGTAGTACAAATAAAATTCAAAACAAAAGTGTAAGTAGGGGTGGTACTAAATGATGTAGTTTTGCATCATACAAGATGTTTCGAGTGATTATATCTTTCCTTTTTGGCGTACAGTGACAGACTAAGAACTCTGCAACTTGCATAGGGTATACAGCATAGATTTTAAATACTATGGTAATCATTCTCAATATGGCTGCCTTCCTGTTGCTGTTAGTGAAGCTTTCAATTGAGGATTTAATGCTCTTATTTTTTTGCAAAAATAAAAATAAAAAAGAATTTAAAGCGAATGTGGTCCATTATTAATAAATAAATAAATAATGATTCTTCATTTAGCTGCGCTACCTATATATATATATATATATATATATATATATATATATATATATATATATATATATATATATATATATATATATATATATATATATATATATATATATATATATATATATATATATATATATATATATATATATATATATATATATATATATATATATATATATATATATATATATATATATATATATATATATATATATATATATATATATATATATATATATATATATATATATATATATATATATATATATATATATATATATATATATATATATATATATATATATAATATATAAATTAAAATGTTCTTTTTTGTGTGTTCTTGCAACGTGAGCTTGAACAATTTTGTAATAAGTTGCGCTCCGACACTTGCCTTCTGAATTTTTAAAATAACTTGCGCTCAAAAGTTGAAAATTTGCGCACCCACCTCTGAGATATATATATATATATATATATATATATATATATATATATATATATATATATATATATATATATATATATATATATATATATATATATATATATATATATATATATATATATATATATATATATATATATATATATATATATATATATATATATATATATATATATATATATATATATATATATATATATATTCCAGGTAAATATGAAAAATGCAACATTTTATTTAAAATAAAACCAAAAAGGTTTACATAAAATCACAAAAGATAATAAAAAATTAAGTTCTCAAAAAATAAAAGCATTGCATTTGCACTTATACACCCCAACTAGGGTTGGCCGACGCACCGCACCGGTGCGGTGCGGTGCGTTGGTGCGGTCATTTTGGTGCGGTGCGGTGCGGTGCGCAACACATTTTCAGCAACCCGGTGCGGTGCGGTGCGGTGCGAAAGAAAAAATAAAAGTGCGGTGCGGTGCGGTGCGCAAAGAAAAATTAACGGTGCGGTGCGGTGCGGTGCGTGGTGCGGCCTCTGGTGCGCACCGCACCGAAGTTGAAGTATCCTGCTATAATCATCAATTCGTCAGATATATATATATATATATATATATATATATATATATATATATATATATATATATATATATATATATATATATATATATATATATATATATATATATATATATATATATATATATATATATATATATATATATATATATATATATATATATATATATATATATATATATATATATATATATATATATATATATATATATATATATATATATATATATATATATATATATATATATATATATATATATATATATATATATATATATATATATATATATATATGATTGAAATTGTTCATATTTTCAAGGTATCCTGACAGAAGAGTTAAAGTTACTATCTTTATTCCACCTTTCTCACTGGAAAGACGTGTCTCACTAGCCTGTTTCATTGAAGGAGGTATTCGACAGGTAGAGTTCAAAAGAGCAGTGCTGGTTGTAATGAGCGATAGTATGGAAAGTAACAGAAATTTGACGTGTGCAAAGAAATTGGAGAGAATTGGTGTGAAATAACTGATAAGACAAAAATACTTAGGCTCCTTCTTTTTAAAAGCATCATGAGTGGACCATCCTAGATGTGTGAAACGTACTCCATAGAGTGAAAACAAGATACCTGTGAAGAGTAAAAAAATTTCGAAGGAGCCCCAGAACATTAAACATCATAGAAGCTTGTTTTAATAGAGAAATATTGTAATCCTTTAAAGAAAGATTACGAGAAAAAGAAATAGCAAGAATATTTAAGGACAGACGAAAGGTTAAATGGCGATGCCAGAATTACATTAAATGTTGTATCGAGTAGAAAGATGGAGGATCAGAGCTTTGGGGATTGAAAATTCCCATTTTTCTCTCTCCTCTGCCAGGAAAACCAGAGGATGACCACTTCAGGGTAACTCTCCTAGCTTTAATTAATTACTGTTGAGTATATA
The DNA here is from genome assembly GCA_009176605.1 of Armadillidium nasatum. Classification (NCBI taxonomy): domain Eukaryota; kingdom Metazoa; phylum Arthropoda; class Malacostraca; order Isopoda; family Armadillidiidae; genus Armadillidium; species Armadillidium nasatum. The sequence continues at coordinate 20,362 of SEYY01014627.1, read as the reverse complement.
TATATATATATATATATATATATATATATATATATATATATATATATATATATATATATATATATATATATATAGAGGGGCGGCATCCAAAGAATGCCCTCAACCTCCACCCCTCACCCCATCATCACTTGGGAGTTGGCGGCCTCCGATGATGGGGATGGTGCCGCCATGACCCGGCGTCCGGCTTGCCCCGATGCACGGTCTTCTTTTTTCATTAATTTCTGCAACATTCGCGGTCTTTTTTCTAATTTCCCCTTTGTCGAACACCATCTCTCTTCTTCTAAACCTCATCTCTTGTTTCTAGCCGAAACTCAGGTGCTTGAGTGTGCTGACAGCAAACCTTATTCTGTTACCTCCTACTGTCTCTATCCTCAATTTTCAGCCAAAGGCGGTTGTTGCGCATATGTGCGCAACGATGTTATTTGCTCTCGTGTCTCTGATTTGGAGTCTCATGAATTTTTCTACCTTATGGCTTAAGCTCTCTTGCAATTCTACTACTAAATTTATTTGCTGTCTATTTATCTCCTAATTCTACTGACTATAAAAAAATTCTTCGACTATTTAAACTCCAAAATAGAGCACATTCTATCCTCTTCTCCTTTCTCTGAAATCATCATTTTAGGTGATTTCAATGTTCACCACCGCCAATGGCTTTCATCTAGTTCTCATGATCCAGCAGGTGAACTCGCCTTCAACTTTTCTATCCAGAACAACCTTGAGCAGTTGGTGCAACTCCCTACCCGTATCCCTGACCGTCTTGGTGATGAACCCAACATACTTGATCTTTTCTTAACCTCTAATCCTTCTCCTTATACTGTTAAACTCTTTCCTCCTCTGGGTTCATCCGATCACCTTCTTATCTCCGTATCTTGTTCTGTCTCTTCAAGTCTTCCGCAAGAACGGCCCCCGCCTTCGGCGAGGAGATGTCTGTGGCACTTCGGTGCTGCTAACTGGTCAGACTTGCGGTTGTACTTCTCTGATTTCCCATGGAATGATTATTGCTTTCGTGGGAGGGGTCCCTCGGAGTGTGCCGAGCGTATAACCGAGGTGATTCTCTCTGGCATGGAAGCGTACATTCCATATTCTTTCCCTTCTACTAAACCTAACAAACCTTGGTTTAACTCTGCTTGTTCTCGCGCTATCCGCCGCAGGGATGCTGTCTTCAGAGATTACCGTCGTCTTCAAACTCCTGAAACTCATGCTACTTATATTTCATCCCGGAATCGTGCAAAATCTATTCTTCGAGATACCAAAAACTCTTTTCTCCGCCGCAAATGCAATAATCTTTCTGATTCTTCTTCATCTCGCCCTTTCTGGCATTTCGCAAAAAATGTCAACTCTAACTTTGCTTCTTCCTCTTTCCCTCCTCTAGTCTCTTCTGATGGCACAACTGCCATTTTACCTTCTACTAAAGCTGAACTCTTCGCCCAAACTTTTGCCTCTAACTCTACCTTGGACGATTCCGGAGCTATTCCTCCTCCTACAACCTCCTCCAACTCATTTATGCCTAACATTGTAATTTCTTCTAAAGATATCATTTCTGCTCTCTCTGAGCTTAACACTAAGAAGGCGTATGGTCCTGATGGTATTCCTCCTGCGGTTCTCAAAACTTGTGCTTCCGAGCTTGCACCCTGCCTTGGTAAACTATTTCGTCTTTGCCTTTCTACTTCGATCTTCCCTTCCTGCTGGAAACGTGCGCTCATTGAACCTGTGCCGAAGAAGGGGGACCCCTCTCAGCCCTCTAACTATCGTCCCATTTCTTTAACCTCCGTTCTCTCTAAAGTTTTCGAATCTATCCTTAACAGGAAGATTTGGAAACATCTCAATTCTTCCAATCTTATCTCTGATCGCCAGTATGGCTTTCGTAAAGGACGTTCTACTGGTGATCTTCTTTCCTTACTTTATGACTCTTGGTCCTCCGCTCTTCGGGGTTTCGGTGAATCTTTCGCTGTGGCGCTAGACATTTCGAAAGCTTTCGATAGAGTCTGGCACAAAGCTTTGATTTCCAAACTTCCCTCTTTCGGAATCTATCCTTCTCTCTGTGACCTCCTATCTAATTTCCTTTCTGGTCGTTCTATAGCAGCTGTTGTAGACGGCCACCGTTCTTCCTATAAATCTATAAATAGTGGTGTTCCTCAAGGATCTGTCCTTTCTCCAACTCTTTTTCTAATTTTCATCAATGATCTTCTCTCTATTACTTCGTCTCCTATACACTCCTATGCCGATGACTCCACCCTTCATTATTCCTTTCAATTTGAAATGCGTCCCTCCCAACAGCAGTTATTAGACGCAAGGAGGATTGCCTTGGAGCAACTGACCTCTGATCTTTCTCGTATTTCAAATTGGGGCAGAGAAAACATGGTTGTTTTCAATGCCTCAAAAACTCAATTCCTCCATCTTTCTACTCGACACAATCTTCCACACAACTATGACATCTTCTTCGAAAACACTCAACTCAAACCTTCATCTGTTCTCAATATTCTCGGTGTTTCCTTTTCTCGTGATCTTTCTTGGAAAGATCACATTACCTCTCTTTCTAAACAGGCTTCTAAGAGGTTGGGTGTTCTGTGGCGCCTTCGTAGTTTTTTTACGCCACCCCAGTTGCTTGCTCTGTATAGGGGTGTTGTTCGCCCTTGTATGGAGTACGCCTCGCATATCTGGGGTGGTTCCACACATACAGCTCATCTTGAAAAGGTGGAGTCTAGGGCTTTTCGTCTTATCAACTCTCCTGCTCTTACTAACTCTCTCCAATCTCTTTCTTCCCGTCGAATTGTTGCGTCACTCTCTCTATACTATCGCTATTACAACGGACATTGCTCTTCTGAACTCTCACGTCGCATACCTCCTCCACTGAGAAGGACTCGTGCGACATGACTTTCTACACAGTCTCATCCTTTCTCTGTCCAACTCTCCGACCCCAGACTTAACAGCTATGCTCAATCTTACATGTACTCTACTGGTAAAGTCTGGAACACACTCCCTTTATCTGTTTTCCCAACTTCCTTTGACTTGCACACTTTTAAACGCCGTGTATCGGGTCACGTCGGCCATTAGCGACCCCGAATCCGATTGCTCCCCAACTCCGGTGGATATTGGTACGCCTTGGGCCTTTGCCCACCGGAGGAGACATAAAATATATATATATATATATATATATATATATATATATATATATATATATATATATATATATATATATATATATATATATATATATATATATATATATATATATATATATATATATATATATATATATATATATATATATATTACAGAGAGAGAGAAGGAAGTTGAGAGATTATAATATATATATTATATATATATATATATATATATATATATTATATATATATATATATATATATATATATATATTATATATATATATATATATATATATATATATATATATATATATATATATATATATATATATATATATATATATATATATATATATATATATATATTATATATATATATATATATATATATATATATATATATATATATATATATATATATATATATATATATATATATATATATATATATATATATATATATATATATATATATATATATATATATATATATATATATATATATATATATATATATATATATATATATATGAGAGAGAGAAGGAAGTTGGAGAGATGGAAAATGTACTTTAGTGAATTGTGAAACGATGGGAGAGAGATTAGTAATGGGGGAGAGGTAGAAAATGATAGGGATGTAGTTAGCGAAGAAGAGGAAATAAATATTAGTAAAGAAAAGGTGGAAGTAGTGGTGAGAAAGGTAAAAAAGGAAAATCGGCAGGAATGTATGGTATATATAGAGAGATGATAAAGGAGGGAACTAGAGAGTTGATTGACTGGTTGGTGAGAAAGTTTTAATGAATGTTGGAGAGAAGGGAGAGTGACTCAGGAATGGCAGGACTCTTGCACTGTACCCATATATAGAGGAAAAGGGGATAAGCTAGTTTGTAAAAATCTCAGGGGATTAGTCTGCTGAGCATGATATAAAAGATTTTTGGGAAGGTGTTAGTGACGAGAATGAAAGAATTGACAAGTGAGGAAATGGGTGAGAAAACAAGAGGGTTTTAGGGAGGGTAGGGGATGTGTGGACCAGGTATTCATCCTGAGATTGATTACCGAGAAATTGAGTGAAAATAATAAAATGGGATATGTATGTTTTTTGGATTTGGAAAAAACATACGATAGAGTATGCAGGAGAAAGTTGCTTGAAATACTAATGGAAAGGGGGTTGAAAGGGAAATTACTGAAGGGGATCAAAGCTTTTTATGCGAATTGTAGATCCAGAGTGAGGATGAAGAGGAATGGATGGTGTAGTTAGGGAAATGAAGAGAGAAGGAAAGGGTATTAGGTTGAGAAATGTGGAGAGTAAATGGGATGTGAACTTTTACGTTTTGTCGATGCGGTGTTGGTGTCAGAATCTGGAGAAAAGTTGAGAATGCTGGTGAGAGAGTTTGAGGAAATGTGCGAACATGAGATTGAAAATCAATCCAGCGAAAAGTAAAGTTATGAGAATTGGAGGTTGGGGATGAGGAGATGTGGAAAGAAGAATGGGGGGGGGTGCAGAAATGAAGGGAAGGAAACTTGAGGAGATGGATGAATTCAAATATCTAGGAATGTATGTGTTTGCCTTCTATAATGTATGGGTGTAAAACATGGATGATAACTGCACAGACGAGAAAAGTTTAAATATCTTGGAGATGAAAGGTTTGATGGCGATATGCAAATTGAGAAGGATTGATAGGACTAGGAATGAAAGAATAAGGGAGATGTGTAGATGGAAAAGAAGTGTAGTGGGCAGAGCGGAGGAGGGTGTTCTAAAATAGTTTGGACATATGTGTAGAATGAATTAGGACAGAATGGTGGGCAAAGTACTTAGATCCGAGGTGGATGGGGGCAGGGGAGGGGAAAGCCAAAGCGAAGATGGATGGATGGGGTGAAAGAAATTTTTGGTGGAAGGAATTTGAGTTTAGAAGAGGGTAGTAGACTTGCGGAGGACAGGCAGATGGAGGGTGGTGAAAGGGGATGAAAGGTAGGAATGGGTATGTTTGTGAGAGAATTGTGGCGGGCATCACCCCACGAAAGTGGGAAAGGCAAATATATATATATATATATATATATATATATATATATATATATATATATATATATATATATATATATATATATATATATATATATATATATATATATATATATCCTCTGGTAGGAAAAGACCAGGCCTACTAATATTCAACAGAGTTGGGGCAATATTAGAACCTAATCCTTAAAAGCTGACATGTCCGATGCAGGCGCTTGAAAGTGTGCAAGTCAAAGAAGGG
>SEYY01014627.1:2500-10000 GCA_009176605.1 Armadillidium nasatum | reverse complement strand
AAGTAAATGTTTTTGAGAGATAAAAAATAGTCGAAGATATTTTTTCATTGCATTACATCGATGCCCTCAGATAAAAGAGAGCAGAATAAGAGAATGCATTGCGTGAGCTCAGAGACGAGAAACGAAGGTGTTAATATGAAATGAAAGAAAGAGTGGAGAGTAATGTAATCATCGATTCATCACATTAGAAAATTGTAAAAAAACTGAGAAGGTAGTTTATGCAAAATTGAAAGGTTGTGAGACATTGAACAGAATTTCGGAGAACATTCCTGTTGAGTAATTCAAACGAAAGCAAGAACATCCGAAATTTAAATAATTTGGAAAGAAAAATAGAGCTCTGTTGTATGAACATGATTAAAACATTGTTGAAAATTTTAAATGTTTGTTCTGACTTCAGCTTCGAAGAATTTTCCATAATACTCCTCCTATCATTGTTGTTACTGATGATAGACCCGTAAAAAGGCTGTTCATGATCGGTAAAGGAAGTGAACAACTAAAAGTAGAATAAGTTGAAGGAAGATTGCAGGTAACATCTAGGGTAGAATTTGAAGAGAAAGGCCAAAGAACTTAACTCACTCAGTTAGTGTGATTGTGTTAAACCGTCAGTGAATAAGAAAGGGAAAAACATATATTATGATTATAGTATTATTTTGTTAACCGGAGCAAGATTAATTCTCCATTTTTGAATATAGAACATGTAATTTAATTACCTCAACAAACTGATATTTCTTCCATAATTTTTATTCAGGAGAAGTTTAAAAAAAAATTTGGATTTTAAAAATTAAATTATACATTTATTATTATTTTTAGAAATAAAAATAAAATTTTTATAACATTTGAAGCAATTATAAATTAATTTATTTTTTAGTTATTAAATTTTGAATACTTTTCAAATCATTTCTTATTCATTTATCTTTCAATAGTGATTCGACATAGGTTTGTAAAAATTAATTTCAATAATACTCATTTATGAAACTTCAATAAAACACTTTTATTTTTATATTTTATAAATGATTTTTTAATCAAGAAGTTAACTTATAATGATACTATTAAAAAACCGTTAATTAGGGAAAGGTAATTATATAGAAGAATTACATAAAAAAAAATAAAAATAGATGAAAAGGGGAAGCATGAAAAGATAAAAAAATACAAAAATATAAATCGGATTTTCTTGCAGCTGTTAATGATATATTTATTTATCAAATAATGACGGACGTCCTGTTTATTACTTTTCAGTTTTATTTAGAGATCTTCGCATGATTCTTTAACGTTCCATATAATCATTGGGCGATAGGACGATTCATGGCACATTTATTACCTCTTCACTGACTAATAAAAGTTGAATACGTAAAGAAGGGAATGCTTGTTTGCGTTTGATTATTTTAAATGGTTGAAATTAGGTCTTTACAAACGCAAACACATGCGCGCAATATATATATATATATATATAATATATATATAATATATATATATAATATAAAATATATAATATATAATATATATATTATATATAATATGATTATTTATATACACTCTCGAACTGAGTACCTCTGTCTGTGATAATGTAAAGTGGAGTGGCAGCCCGAATCTGGAGATCCACCGTAAGAAAGTGTACGATACGGACTTTGCGGAAATGCCTGACATTGGAAATGCTTTCATTCATTTGGCATTACGATCAATTCAGGTTAGTAGGTAGTGGTAAAAGGTAGAAAGTTGCCGGGTGTAGAAACAGCAGGAAAGGAACCTACAGTATCGATATGGACAGTCTCAAAGCGATGCGAAAGAATTCCGAAAGGTTCAACTGGAGATTTATTATGCCGTTGCACTTTGGTAACCTGGCACTGGTGGCACTCCCGAACCAATAATTGTACTTATCCATGTTGGGCCCAAAATAACGCGCATTTACACCAGGATGAGACATACTATAAAGGTCGTCAAAGAGCTTCCTCCTAATGGACGCAGGTACGAAAGGCCGTGGGTGAAGTGTTGAAACGTCAGTCACACCACACAGAAAACAATAGAGGGAAGGTCAATACTATCCAGAGAAAGAAGAAACAGAGCGAGCATTTCTTCTTCCGAACCGAAATTAGTGATAGTGTTTTCTTCTTTAAATCTTGTAGTCATTCATTTACCTTCGTTTCGTCATGATTGTGCTTGGACTGTGACAATCGTTTGTGTTAAATCCTCTCTTCTTTTGGGATTGTTCATTTGAGATGGTGACGTCATAATTCTTGAATCACAACTGTGGGAGAATTGTGGCCTCATTTTTACTTCTGTAATTACTTTAATATATCATTTGTTTATTCGTTGTCTACCATAACGTCGTTCCTTCTTTTATGTGACTTTTAAATAAGGTAAACTTCATATTTATTCTTTGTACTCGTATTTATTTTGCATTAAAATCACAAACCCCAACTACGAAACACACGCACACACAAACACTATAGTAGACGAACTTTGAGTCTAACGAGCACCTATTTCCTTGCCCAACAATTTTTATCTTGAGTCACTGCTCCATCATCAGTTTTTACTTTTTTCCTTTTTGCATGCATCTCTCTCTCTCTCTCTCTCTCTCTCTCTCTCTCTCTCTCACACACACACACACACACACACACATACATTTTCTACCCCAGTTTTCTTCCCGTGTGTGTGTTTTGTGTGTTACTCCGTTCCAACGTCTTTCCTACCTTTCGTTTAAACATTTATTTTTTCTTCCTCATTTTTCTTAATTCTTCGTTTGTTTTTCTTACATTTATTTCACTTCAGTTTCATACCCCTCCTCGTTTATTTTTCTGTGTTTAAATTATATATATATTATATATTTAATATATATATATATATATAATTATATATATATATATATATATATATAAATATATATATATATATATATATATAATTATTTCCGCTATGCCTTCTCATAATGAATCCTAGGAGGGGAGCTCTCATAATGCCACTCAATTACAAATACTTCCTTTTCATACCAGCTATTGCAAAGCTTGATTTCATGTTGTGTATACCCAATTTCTTTTACATGGAATACTTTCTGAAACAGAGAAATGTACCATTGCCTCAATTCACAATTCGCCTGACGTAGTTTACAATCTTCCTCCAGAGGTTAAATTCCATGCAAATTTTAAGCACCTTCTGATCCACAGTATTTCCGCCAAACTGCATGGTGCTTCTGTTTTTAGTAAAGTGGATCTACTGAGGACTAACCACCAAATCCCTATCTATCCGAATCACGTTGAAAAAAACCTCCGTCATCACTCCTTTCAGTCTTTTCGAGTTTATTTTCATGCCATTTGTTCTTTGTAAGGCTCCATAGACTCTGTTTTACGAGATGTCCCTTTCATCTTTTTTACATGGATGACCTTTACATTTTTTCTTCTTCTGAGGAGGAACCCGCACGCTTCTCGCCTTCGTCAGGTCTTTCATTTCCATCATTAGAATTCTTTACGCTGTTTCTTGAGAAGTGCCTCTTCTTCCAATCTTCCTTGGATTTCCTTGGCTTTAATGTTTCATCGGCAAGTCTTTCTATTCCTGCCGCTAAACAAACTGAAACCCCTTCGGATCCCCGCTCTACAAATTATATTTCCCAACGTCGGCTTTTGGGTATGGTCGGATTATTTCGTTTGCTTATCCCCCAACTTTGCTCACATGGTCTGTCTTTCAGACCTTATAAAGGCTTGTCCTACCAATATATATATATATATATATTATATTGTATTTATATATATATTATATATCTATATATTATTTATTTTAATATATATATATATTATAATATATACTATAATATATATATATTATATATATAATTATCGGTACGATCAAATTACGATACCGATACGATACCAGCTTCATTTCGCCGATACGATTACGATACGCACTACCTAATTATGTTAGAATTTAACTATTATTATACATACCCAATATATATTCATCTATATATATATCATTATAATAATATGCTATATTTTTTGGTTAAAGTAAAATATTAGGAATTTATATTTATATAATTTTAATTTATAATATATATATTTATTTTATATATTATATATATATATATATTTAATATATCCTCCGGTGACAAAGCCGATGCCTGCCAATTCCACAGAGTTGGGGAACTGTCGGAAATCTGTTCAAAGCTGACATGCCAAGACACGGCGTTTAAAGTGTTCAATTAAAAATTGGGAAAACAGATAAGGGAGTGTGTTTGACTTTCTGTAGATAGTATAAGATTAATACTGTTAATTTATATAAAATTAATAAAAAAAAAAAAAAAAAAAAAAAAGGCGTGTGTATGAGCCTTTCTCAATGGAAGTTGCGATGTGAGAGTCAGAAGAGCGGTGTCCGTTGTATAGCGATACTATATTATTTAGGACGACACTCCGACGGAAAAAGAGATTGGATAGATTTGTGAGAGAGGAGAGGTGATAAGATGAAAAGCCCTAGAACTCACCTTTTCGAGAAGAGCTGTATGTGGGGAACCACCCAGATGTGTGAGGGTCGCCAGTAAAGGGGCGACAAACACCCTTATAAAGAGCAAAACACCGACCCTCAGAATCCAATCTTAGACGCTTTTCTGTCAACGAAGTTCCGAGAAAGAAAGATCAAGAGATATTGAGGACAGATGAAGGTTTGAGTTATTTTTTCAAAGATGATCCTAATTGTGTGAAGATGGTCGGTAGAAAGATTAGGAATAGGTTTGAGGCATGAAACGCCAGTTCTATCTCCAATTTAAATACGAGAAAGATAGAGTCAGTTACTCCAATCATACTTCTTGAATCATAAACTGCTGTTGACGCTTTCAAACTGAAAGGGGAGAATGAGGGGGAGTCATCGGCAATGAGTGTATAGGAACGAAGTAATAGAGAGAAGGTCATTGATGAAATTAGAAAAAGAGTTGGAGAAAGGACAGATCCTTGAGGAACACCACTATTTATAGAATTATAGGAGGAACGGTGGCCGTATACAACAGAAGCTATAAAACGACAGAAAAGAAAAATAGAGAGAAGACTACAGAGAAAAGGATAGATTCCAAGAGGGAAGTTTTGAAATCAAAGTTGTGCCAGTTTCTATCGAGGGTTTCGATATGTCTAGAACCACAGCAATAGACTCACTGAAACCCAGAAGGGCGGAGGACCAAGGTCATGAAAAGTACTCGGAAAGAAAGATCACAAGTAGAACGTTCTTTACGAAAGCCATACTGGCGATCATGATTCAGGTTAGAAGAATTAAGTGCTTCCAAATCTTCCTGCTAAGGATTAGAATCGAAAACTTTAAAGAGAAAGAAGGTTAAAGAAATAGCCACGTTAGTTAGAGGGTTGAGATGGGGTCCCCCTTTCTCGGCACCAGGCTAAATGAGCGCACGTTTCCATCAAGAAGCGAAGGTCGAAGTGAAGAGACAAAGACTAAATAGTTAACCAAGCAGGTGGCAAGCTCAGAAGCACAAGTTTTAAGAGAACCGCAACACAGGAATACTATCAGATCTGGAATGTTACAGAAATTATTTAAAAAATCACAACGTGCACCGGGGCAAGCCGAACTTAAGGTTCCTGGCGGCACCTCCCCATCATCGGAGGCCGCCAAACCCAAAGTAATGATGGGGTGAGGAGTGGATGAGGGGCATTCTTTGATGAAGCTCCTCGAAGCATCTTTGAGGCTGCTTTGAATTTCACTTTTTTTTATTATAAAGGTAATGTAGTAGTTATAGAGGCTGTAAATTTGGAACATGAGAAGGAGTAGGGGGAAGGAGAAGTGAGAGCACAGACACTCCAATATTGAGTCAGGGGTACACTAGAGACCTTTTTAGAAGGTGAAACGCGAAAAAGGAAAGATCCAAAGGGCAACGGAGAAAAACGGAATGTTCTAGCCCATACTATCACCCCATGTGTTGAGCCCAGTGGGGAGTACTTTCACAGCTTCGGACGGCGCAACGTCCTCATATATATATATATATAATTATATATATATATATATATATATATAATATATATATATAGATATATTATATTATAATATATATATATATATATATATAATATAATATATATAGAAACAATAATTAATTTCGTAATTTGATTCTATAATCTATATTCTATTAAATTTTTCCTTTTCCATTCTTTTTTAATTAATCCAAAAATTTTTTGAGTACCCCCAATCGATGGCAGGCGTACCCCAGGTTGAGAAACGCTGGTCTAGACCATACTGTCTCTCCCCGGATTATGCCCAATAAGGGTTACTTGCATCGCTTTGGACGGCTCTACGTTCTCCCCTACACACACCACACACCACACACACAAGACACACACACGCACAATATATATATATAAGTATAATATATATATATATATTATATATATATATATATATATATATATTATATATATATATATATATATATTCATGTACATTTCAATTAATTAAAATTATTTTTTTTAAACTTAAATTTAAAATTTAAAATTAAAATTAAAAATTATTTTAAAAAAAAACCAAATTGGTAAAGAAGTAAAATAGCAAGCAAGTATTCAATGTTCTGGAAAGAATTATCGCGAGAATGACGTTCAACATTATTAAATTTACGTTAATATGATTTAAAAATAATTACACCATTTAATTAATGCCAAAGGGATGAAAATTCTGGTATCGGTATTGGTATGGTATCGGTCATTTTTAGCGATACCGATACCGATACCTAAAAAAAACCGATACTTACCGATACCGATACCCGATACCGATACCGGTATCGGAAAATATGCCGATACTTGCCGATACCGAAACCGATACAGTATCGGAAAATATACCGATACTTCACTCCATCCCCTAATATATAATATATTTTAATATATTTTTTTTTTTTTTTTTTATTATTTATTTTTAATGTGACTCTAGAAATAATATTATAATAATAGTAGTAGTAATATCAAGATATTATTGTTCAAAAGTAGAAAATTTATTCATTAACCTTAGGTCTAATCTTAATTCTTGACTTACTGTGTTTAGGTATAAATTAAAACCATAAATCTTCATACACTCTAAAAATATGATCTTTCAAGGGCGTTCATTTTGAACGAACTTTGACAGCACACCTGGTAAATGAACGCAAACTAAAAATACTGTTTAGACTTAGATTTAGTATGATAGGAAAAATTAATAAGATGCGCTAATTTTGAACGTACTTGAAGATAATTGAACGCTCATGCTTTCATTATGTGTTCATTTTTGAACGAAAAAAAACAGTAGTTTTTTGCGTTCATTTTGATGGCACATTGACCAATTATTTTTTAGAGTGTAGGAATCTTTCATCCAGAATTTATAGCTCGCCATTGCTTTGTAACAAATGAGTTTTCTATTCGTTTGAAATGTACAACCAAAGTTTTGTTATGCTTTTATGAACATGATTCTGAATACTATTTGTTTTTCAATTAACTTTGAGATTTGTTTCAAAGTTATTTGTTCTACATCTGTAGCAAAGAATGAGGTAAATATTTCTTC
>SEYY01014626.1:10000-16154 GCA_009176605.1 Armadillidium nasatum | reverse complement strand
ATATACGATAAATATATTAATTGAAGCCCAAGATCTTATACTATTTCTTGGTAAGGAGACAGTGATAAAATATCAACCATAAACCAGTTTGGCTTTTAATTATCGTTTTTTTCTTTATCATATATTTAGTGCTATTTCTTAATAAATATATCCAGTAATGAATTACAACAGATGAAGAACAAACAATAGAAAAAATAACCACTGATAATTATCACTAGAGCACGTTAAAGAAAAAAAACCCTGACTAGAAAAGACCTAGTTCTGTTTGGGGAAGCATAATGAGAAATTTGATCCATTAATAAGCCCTCAAAAGATGTTTTTCCTTTGCACGTAAAACTAGATATGAATAAAAAATTTATTAAAGCTCTTAATAAAGAATCCTCAGCTTTCAAATTTCTTCAGACATCTTTCCCAAGGTATCTGAAGTAAACTTCAATACTGATGATATGTTGGACCGCAAGTCGGGAAAATCATAGAGTGCTCAGTATTCACCAAGAAGCTTACGGAAAGGAAATAAATAAATAACTAGTCTGGGACAGTTTATTATAGTTTTTAAAGTCTTCTTGGGCACCATAAGACTGAACATTATGGGAAATTTGTTGAAACGTTAGTTAAAACCCATAGTCAAATGGCTACAGAATGCCCTTAAGAGTTCATATCTTTATTCTCATCTTGACAAATTCAAGGAAAATATAGGAGCATATCAAAACAGCAAGGAGGAGCACTTCCACCAAGATAAGTTAAACTTTGAACACAGATATCAAGGAGCTTACAATGAAAACATGATGGTAGACTATAATTGGATGCTTATAAGGGAAAATAATATGCAATTATACATGATAGTCAGAAATCTCGTAAAACTAATTCATTCGTTTCCTACAATATTATATAAATTTGACTGTTTTTGTTATTATCTCAAAATTATATAGAAATATTGAAACTATCGCACGGTTTGCCAAGATTTTTCGTCATACAAGCCTCAAAAGAAAAGTTTTGAAATAAAAAATGAGCATTTTTCATACATTTAACTATCAAAGGCATTGGAAAATTACACTCGCAGATAGGAACAAAAAAACAAAAAACTGAATAATAATAACATAATAATAATAATAATAATAAATAATAATAATAATAATAATAATAATAATAATAATAATAATAATAATAATAATAATAATAATAATAATAATATATAAGAATAAGAATAATAATAATAATAATAATAATAATAATAATAATAATAATAATAATAATAATAATAATAATAATAATAATAATAATAATAATAATAATATAATGATACTAAAAATAAAGATAATATTAATAACGAAAAATATAGCAATGATAACAACTGTTATAAAATTAAGGCTGAGAAGCCGCAATGTTTTTGAGTGGAGCAGTAGACGAAGCAGAAGATAAATTTCACTGAAAATGTTTATAATAATAAAAGTAGTAATAACAAAAATCATTATAATAATAATACTGTAAAAAAAAATTAAAAATAATGAATTAATATTAATTATATTATAATAAATATTAATAATAATAATAATAATAATAATAATAATAATAATAATAATAATAATAATAATAATAATAATAATGAATAATAAAATAATAAAAAATAATAACGAATAATAATAATAATAATAATAATAATAATAATAATAATAATAATAATAATAATAATAAAATAAAAAAAAAATTTAAACAAAAATAAAATGAAAATAGTTTAAATAATAATAATAAAATATATTAATAGGAGCAAAATAATAAATAATAATAATAATAATAATAATAATAATAATAATAATAATAATAATAATAAAAAAGTGAAAAATGAAGTTAAAAAACCCTGTCAGAATATATTAAGACTGTCAAGAATTTTAATTACAAAATTGATGTATTGTTATATCACCATAATCTTCAAACTCAAGGGAATTGAATTGATTGACACCTACTCATTTTTATCAGGTTAAACTGTTCAATTTTCCAAGGCAATTACAATGTCCTTTGAATCAAATCTGAACTGAAGGATTTTTCCTTCTTGGAAAAAACACGAATGTTTCCTTTGAATTGAAAGAAAGTTTTAATTTTAAGCAGAATTTTTTTATGGATCTTCAAGACACATGATTATATATTAATGAGATGACTATTTTTTTTTTTTACATGTTGCCGCCCGCCACTCACGGGTAGAGCCCTTTTCAATGAAGGGCAACAATTAAAAGATAAAAGAAAATCCACCCAATCCCGAACCTCCTAACTTAGATCCCTCAGGTGACTATTTAAAGTGAACAGAAGATACATCTCATAAAGTATTAAAATGATATATATAACATTGTAAATAAATCCTAATGAGAAACTAATATTTTTTAATGGATTTTAATATCTAGCAGAGCCCTTTAAACGCATCACGCACTCCTTCTTATACCCACAAACTAGTGATGGCATCCGCATCCGCATCCGCATTTTCGAAAATTATATATAGTATATATATATTTATATAATTATATATAATATATATATATATATATATATAATATAATAATGAAAATATATAAAATAAAAAAAAAAAAAAAAAAAAAAAAATATATACTATATATATATATATATATATATATATATATATATATATATATATATATATATCTATATCTATATATATACATATATAGTTTGCTTCCCAAAAGATTTTGCTTTAAACTTACATTAAGTGAAGAGTGTCGGTAATAATTACAGTATTAAACTCATATAAATTTAAATATATATATATATATATATTATATATATATATATAATATATATATATATATATAATGTGGGTGTGGTGTGTGTGGGGTGGGTGGGGGGGGGTTTGTGTGTCTGTGCACAGTTTTAAACTAAGAGAGCCTAATGTCCTGAAAAGCATTCCTCCTTTACCTTCAAGGTTCTCAAAGCATGATCTTACTTTGTAAACTTTCTTTTGTCTCTAGTTATCCACTTCTATATTTCCTTCCGAAGGAAAGTTTTGACTCATCCAGCTTGTTGTCGAAAAGAGGAGAGGAGCCCTTTGATTCCTTTAATTATATATTATCATACTATCGATTTAACTTCTGTTTACGAAGATTTGGAAAAATACTAATTCTTCGAATATCATCTTTTATAGTCATTTTTGTATTCGTAAAAAACGCCCTACTTGTATTCCTTTTCCATTTCTCTTTAAATGTTGATCTTCTGCATATTGGCACTGGTGTGGCGTTAGACGTATCGTAAGTTTTCAGTAGAGTTCGGAATAAACTTCCCTCCTTCGTTATCTACCCTTAACTCTTTGATTTTTTTTCTAGTCGTTATACAGTAAGTTTTACAAACGACAACTGTTAATCCTTAAAAATTTAAACTCAGGGTTCTGTCAAATCTCAAACTCTTTTTTTTTTTTACTTTTCATTAATGATCTTCAATCTTTAACCTCTTCATTAATCCACTCTTGTGAAGAGGATTCTAAACTTCATTATTCCTTCCATTTTGAAAGGCGTTCTTCCCAATATCCAAAAACAGATAATTGGAGGTTGGAGTTGAAGCAACTGACTTCTGATCTTTCACATATTTGTAATTGTGACAGAGAAATGATGGTCATTATCAATGCCTTAAAAACAATTCCTTCATCTTTTTCTACTACACATATTCTTCTACGCACCTACCAAACTTTGATAACGCACAGCACAAACATTTGTCTTTCATGTTCTTTCATAGTAGGATTAAAACTTTTCTGGTACTAAATAAACTTATAAGAGATAAGTGTCCTGAGGAGTCTTCAAAACTTATCAGTTCACCTGATATATATATATGCTAGTTCTGTTAAACTCATTCATCTATTCTTGAAAAGATGAAGTAAATTGCTTTATGTTTTATATATACTCCTGTTTTTACTAACTCTTTTTCAATTTCTTTTCACCAATCAAACTGCTGCGTTACTCTTCTTAATTAAACTGTTCTTCTAAACCCATATGATACACATTCCTCCCTTAAAGAAAGTTCATTCGACACGTCTTTTAAACTCGATCTTATCTTTTCTCTGTTCAGCTTTCTGACCCTAACTTTAACTACTATGCAAACTTTTATTACTTTTACTCTACTGACAAAGACTGAAGTTCAATTACTACTTCTATTTTTTCTGTTTCCTTTGACTTGAACACTTTCAAATGCCGGCTTTTTTTTCGAACTTGATTTTGATTTTTCTTTAAACTGGTCGATCACATGTGTCATTAGAGGATATATATATATATATATATATATAATAATAATATATATTATATTAAATATATATATATATATATAGATAATGGATTATTTTAGATAATGAGACGACTTTTTCAATTTGGAAAAGTTTAGAGTAAAGATTTAATTAAGTTCTTCATGGTATCTTGAGCCAAGACAATAACTGTTTTGATGAACAATAGAATTAATATATTTGTATAATGTATAAAGAAAAAAAAATTGTAATACTTCCTCTGGAATGAATAGGACAAAGGCCCTCATAAAATCTTCTACAGTTTGGGAAATTAAAGCATACAAGATTTAATACTCATAGCTTGAAGTGTTTATTCAAAAAAGATGAAAATGTGCATAAAGACGTATCAAATACTTTCTACAAGTATAGTTTTGGAAATAAGTGTCCCTATATAGTATATATATATATTTTATATATATATATATATATATATATATATATATATATATATATATAATATATATATTATATTATATATATATATATATGTGTGTGTGTGTGTGTGTGTGTGTGTGTGTGTTTGTGTGTATACTGCTTAAAACTAAGAGAACATATTGTCCTGACATGCATTCCTTCATTGACTCTGTGAAACATACCATTAGGACAATCAATACGCCATTCTAGTTTGAAGCTAATTGGATGCAAAAGTTTGAGCTAATATTTCAGCATTAGTAATCATAAGACAGAATCAGTGACTTTAGAATAGAGAAAATTAGAGAAAGAGAAAGAGGCAAACTTAGATTTTACTTTTTTTGCAAAATGTCAGAAACAGAATGCTGAAGAAGAGTCTGAAAGGTTTTTACATTTTCTATAAAGAAAAGAATTATATTATTACGTTTAATTAATAGAATTGCACTACTGGAGCATAAAATAAAAATAGAATGAGTTTCTGGTGTTTGAAGACAATGGTAATTCCTGAAAGTAGAACGTATAATACTAGAGCAAGCTGAGGTAAGCCGAGGATTGTGAGATTCGGATGAAGGGAAATAAAATTAAATATTTGCCATTATTCAGGAGATAATCAGCTAGGTTATGAGCTCTGCACAATCCGATAGACAACGTACACTGAAACAGTAATCATCTCAAGAGAATTAAAAAGCTACACCAGCAATTCGACCAGTAAGCAACTTCGGAGCGTCTAAAGCTTTCCCTCAATAAAGCTGTAAATCAGTTCCTGTGGAAGACTAAGTGATAGAACAAGATAAAAAACAAGATGATAAATTCCAAAAGTGAAAAGAGTTTAACAGTCTAAGGAGTATAATTGGAAATAAAAAAAGATTTCGTATGAATATGTTGGGTTCATTTTCAAGACGAACTGCATAATCTGTTCGAACGTCTGGATAGAGAAATAGAAGGCGTTTACCAGCTGAATCTTAAATATTAAAAGGAAAGTTAACTAATGGTGGTGAACATTGAAATTACCAAAAACTTAATGACTTCAGAAATAAGAAAAGACGAGAAAATGTTATCTCTATTTTGTAGTTAGGATAGTCAAAGAATTTAGGATAGTCAGTTAGGAGATAAACAGAAACATATTAAGTTAGTTATAAATTGGCAAGAGAGTCGGAGAAATAATTTTTTACGTGTCTTAAAGGTAAAGTGCTTTAGTGTTTCAAAATTAATTTAAAAAATGTTAGTTTCTTAATATATATGCTATAACGTTTAACTTAACTATTTAATATTATATCTAAAGAAACTTCGTATTTTTAAAGTGTATAGTTGATTTCAATTTTAACTTTTTATTTAGATTTAGAAATTTTGATAAACTCCGTGTAACACTATTATGTGTTGGGAAGGTTTTTATTTAGGATAGAAATATCTCTTAGACAATTTTTAAAATTTTTATTTTATAACAATCGCATTTCCAAGAATGGTGGAATTGGACAG
>SEYY01014626.1:2500-5000 GCA_009176605.1 Armadillidium nasatum | reverse complement strand
TAAATCAAAGGCTTTGTAGATACGTGGGATTTTCTGTCACAACAAATTTATCATGTAATTTTCATTTTGGTTAACTTATATTAATTAATTTAAGAAAGGGTTTAAAGCATTTCCTCAGTAAATTTATAAGATCTGACATTCTGGCTAAGTGTTACAACGTAGATCTTCGTAAGAACGTCGTGGTATCAATAAGAACAAAGAAGGAAACTTTTACAAACTAATTTTAAATTTTGCATCACTTTTATGACCTAGAAACGCATTCTTCATTAATTTACGAACGTTCTTGACATATTCCCTAAGTAGACATAAAAAATTTCTCAGGCATGATATTAAAGCGAAGACTTCCTTTGTAGGTTCATGAGGATATCTGCTTCAAGTATGAAATAATCAATTTAGAAATTTGTTTTTATTTTGTCCCAATTTCGATTCCTTCATTAATTAAAACAAGGGTTTGATGTATCTTTTTATTAGATTTATTTGTATTTAGCGTTTATGGTAAATATCAAAGTGTAATCTTCCGAAAATGCGTCGTGGTGTCAATTACAACTAAGAAATATGCGTTTTCATAAGGTAAATTTCATTTTGTACAAAGTTCACTTCCCATTATCGACTACAATATTAATTTAAGCAAGACTTTAAAGGTATGAATCAATGTGATAATGTAAATTGGGGACACAAAGGCTTAAAAATGGCACTTTTTTATGTTAATAATGGTTTCTGTTTCTTTGTTTTATATATATATATATTATATATTATATATATATATATATATATATATATTATATAATATTATTATACCCACCCAATCCCACTAACGCAAACCTCTTAGTGGAGCAGACGGAGGCCTTAAAGAGAGTAAGATTAAATAGGAGGAAAAATATAAAGGCAGGAGTTCCACAGAACAGAAGTGGCTGGAAAGAAGGTGGCACCACAAGGACAAGCCTGAGTTCACTATATTTCACAAAATAAATGAGTCACCAAAGTCACGTCGCAGAGACAAAAAGAGGTCAAGTGAGTTTGAAAGGAGCGGTTTTATTAATCTCTTAGCCTTAGACTCAATCCTATCCAAAAGAGAGGTGGAACCGGAATCCCCCCCTAATGTGATAACAGTACTCTATACAAGGGGATAAGACCTTATATAATTAACTGTTCGGAAGAAATAAATTTACTCAATCTGAACAGTATTCCCAGCTTCTCTGAAGCCGCCCTAGCAACCATTGTGATAGGAGGTTTCCGAGAAAGTTTATTGTTTATGTTTAGACCAAGAATGTTAATGATGTTTACAGGTAAAACGGGAGAGCTGTCGAAGGAGGTAGGAAAGTTTGGAGGTGCTTTCGAGAGAAAGATGTGAAGAAACTGAGTTTTTAAAAAGTTAAAAATTTCACCAAGGTTGAGGCACCACGGGAAATTCCTTCTAGATCGGCAAGAATGGAGTCAGAAGTTGAAGCGAGAAGCAACTCTAGAAGTAAAAGAGGGAGCAGATTTAAATTGAGTGGAAGAATGGCGAGTTGAGTCATAGGCATAAGAATGAAAAGAGTTAAAAGTGGAGCTGAGAAGATCGTTGATGAAAAGTAAGAATAAAGTTGGAGATAGAACAGAACCCTGAGAAACACCACAATTGACAGAAAAGAAGGAAGAAGTCGCTCCATCGACAAGTGCCGATATATTACCAGTAAACCTCGAGTGTCGAAAGTCACTGATTAATTATCAGAAGAAAGGGAATGGAATTCCAGATGATATAAGAAATGAGAGTTGAGAAGGTTTTCAAAGTTCTTAGACAGAATACAAGTGAGAGATATAGGGCGATAGTAGAAGGATCCGAGCGGATTCCTTTCTCCGGAATAGGTTGAACTAATGCGCGTTTCCAACACTGAGGGAAAGTACTAGTACTGAGGCATAGAGAGAAAAGTTGAACGAGGGACGGAACCAACTCAAAAAGCACACTCCTTTAAAACTTCTGCAGGAATGATATCCGGGCAGCTTGAATTCCTAACGTTCATAAATTTCAGAAGCCAATGCACCTGATCAAATGTAATCAGAGGTAAAGAAAGGCTTGAGAATAATAAGTTGGAAGAGAATTGCCGAAGTCGTCCAGGGCTGAATTAGAGGAGAAAGAGATTAGCCTTTTTAATTGGAGTGTTATCAACGGAAACATCAAAGCAAATAAGAGGAAGAAATGAAGATTTACAAAAACTGTTAGAGATTTTTTGGCAAGAAGCCAGAAAGATTTATCAGTTGTAGAATTTAGGAGCTCAGCACACCTAATTTGGTGAAAGTCTGCTTTGGTGGGAAAAGTCCAATGATCTGTCAGTTTCCACGGAGTTGGGATATAACAAAGTCAAGATCCATTAAAGGCCGACATGTCCCGTTACCGGAGTTGATGGTGTGCAGGTCAAAGGAAATTGGGAAAGCAATAAAGGACCCTGTTCCAGACTTCACCAGTAGAGTACATTAAGGCTGGCATAAATGTTTAAATATATATTATATTATAATTATATAT
>SEYY01014625.1:0-18299 GCA_009176605.1 Armadillidium nasatum | reverse complement strand
GATCTTATCGTTTTAATCGTAATAATTTTTTTGCTCATAGGTTGAAGTTAGGGTGTTTATAGAGTAAATTTATTTATGGTGTTTGTTGTTTCTAGCCATTTATTTCCTCTCTCTATATATATATATATATATATATATATATATATATATATATATATATATATATATATATATATATATATATATATATATATATATATATATATATATATATATATTTATTTCAGGTACAAGAATGGTTTCATCATTGAAAAATCTTTGTAGAGTTCCAGGTTTGGTTGAAATATCTAACCATCCTCACATCAAGAAGGAAATATT
Source organism: Armadillidium nasatum (assembly GCA_009176605.1). Classification (NCBI taxonomy): domain Eukaryota; kingdom Metazoa; phylum Arthropoda; class Malacostraca; order Isopoda; family Armadillidiidae; genus Armadillidium; species Armadillidium nasatum. The sequence goes on along the minus strand of SEYY01014625.1, from coordinate 17,981 downwards.
TTCTTTACCCATAAATTTTGAAAATTTCAAGGAACGTAATGATTCTGTTCAGAGAGTATTGTCTGAATTCTTGAAAGACATTAACCCAGCGGTGAAGTGGAACATTCCAAGACATTTAACTTTTTTTATTGGGATCGAGATGTGGAAATGGGCAAAATATGTATCAAAATATTTCAATTTGTCATTTAAATTTAGTGAAAGCTTTATTCAAAGCTCTTTATTTACGTCAGATGGATTAATTGATGAAGAAAAAGCAGCGAGAAAACTGCTGAATGAACAAAGTTTTAGTATTTTTCTAAAATATAATATTGCTTGCCAATATTTTTTGGAAGATATTATCCCAGATTTGTGGGAAATGCTACAAAAGGAGCCGAATTATAAAGATTGGCTTAAAGAGCATGATCCCGAATCTCCGGTGGTAATGTGGTCTGATTATCTTGGAAAGATAAACTCGAAATCAGTGGTGAATCGAAAAAGTATAACACGTTATTTTAAGAAAAGAGTTTTCTTGTATGGTTTAAGAGAAAGAAATGTAGCAGCAGTTAAGTATAGCTACGGTCCAAAAGGGGGATCCAGAAAGACCAAAAGAGAGGTAAAAGTAGTAAGAAAGATTGTTTATAAACCTTACTGCCAGTATGTAAGACAGGCTGTGAAGCGTCTTCAGGGTAATTTATATATTCGTTGGGTTTTGTGTATAGACGATTCAGCTGATCGCAAGATTATTTCATATTTCTTGAGTTTGATGAACAAAAGAGAAATGAAAGAATTTTTTCTTCATTTTCCTGGCTCTATTTGTTTTTCTACTTTGTTTTTATTTTATCCATTTCAACATAAATTTATGGATTTTGCACATATAATCTTTGAGAATTTTGATGCAAAGGTATATAAAAGAATAGTGATTCAAATTATTTCCCTTTCTAGGGACGAATATACACGTCATTCTTATAATTATCATCAGTTGTTAAGAGATTTTTGGATCAAGACTCCAGCTAACTTGAAGGAACAGGTTATACGGTCGGAAGCGGTAGAATCTTACCTTAATTGTTCCTTAGTATACAAGATGTTTACGATACCGAATTTTACAGTTGATGATTTGATCACTTTTAATTTAATTTTAAAAAATTCAAATTTTATTGACAGAAAGAACATTCTTCTGAATCGAGCAAATGAAATGTGTCTTTTTATGATAGTGGTGAACAAAAATTTTAGATTGGCTGATTTATTCTTGAAGAGTTTGAATTTAGATCACGAAATTGTACAGACGTTTAAAAAAGATTATCTACTTGACAGTTTTAGCTGGTTAATGAAGAAGCAAAGCATAGAATTATTTGAAGAGTTTTTTAAATGGGTTGTTGGAAGTGATGAAATTGACGATTTTAAGAGAGAAATTTTTCATCAGTGGACTCGTTCTGAACAAATGGTAATAAATTTTTTCTTAGAATTGAAGGAAGAAATTCCACTTTCATTTCTAAATAAGCTTTTAAAATGGTTCCAGAAAACTGACACAGAAATTGAAGAATGGAAACAAAATATAGTATATTCACCTCTCATCGGTTATTCAGATGGTAATTGGTTTGATCAACTTTTACTATTTCGTGGTTATTCGTACGAGAGAATAATAGATATTAAGAGAGACCTATTATTGGAAAGGTTCTCTGAAATTGCTAGGATGTCTTTGAATTTAAGAAATGTCATATATTTCTTAGACACAAATATATTTGTTTTATGTTCGTATAAAAAGGAAAAATATATAGAATTTATCAAACACTTGCGTTCTTTTTATGAAGATTCTATTAAACAGAAAATATGTTTATTGTGTTTGAACAAAAACTTTGTTCGTGGTAATGGAGAAGAAGAACAATTAAATTGTGAACTTCACGAAACTAATGGGCTTATTTCTCTTGAAAAAGTCAATGAAATTTGTTCTTCTTTTTTAAAACATCTTGATTTCTTTCTTGAAATTCATGAATTAAGAGTAAAAAGAAGTTAAATTATTTAATTTTTAAGCAAAATAACTTTACTTATAAATAAAATAAATTTACACTTTAAAACAAAATGTTTTATTTACCTTGATTGTTTTATTTACTTTTTGATCGTATTGTTTATTAGCTTAATATATTTAAAGTATCATTTTAAATGACTTTATCATTTTAAATAACTTTATAATTAAATAATTTTAGCTTGCAAAAACTTTGTAAGATTTTGTATTATATAATAATGTAAATAAATTAATATATTTAAAATTGTTTCTAAGCCTATATTTTTTACTATTATAATGTTGATATACATAAAATATGCATAATATTTATATTAGCTTTTTTATGAAAAGGAAAGCGTTATTTTATAAGATAAGTATATAAATTATTTTTCCTTGGATATTATGGATGAAGAGGAACTAGATTTCATCAGATGCATCCAAAGATAATTACCAGAAGACGAAAGACGATTAATTCAAGTCAAATTCAGACATTCAGGAAGGAGAATAGATTACCTTCATTATCGCTAATGGTTTTTGATAGTTTTTTTTTTTTGGCAATAACTTAACTCTGGTATCCATAATGGGAATGAATGGTAATGTTCATTCCAGCTTCTTCAGAGAAGGTACAGTCGTCAACAGAAGTTCGTTCCTATTAGGCTGGAAATAAATATTTATATAAAATGGAGATCAATTCAGGTTCAGCCAATCACAGTTCAATTAAGCCCCGCTGAATGTTTTTATTTTCTTTTTATTCAAAATATAGCTTTTATGAAATGATTCTCCATTTAATATAAATATTTATTTCCAGCCTAATAGGAACGAACTTCTGTTGACGACTGTACATGGTAATATGATCTTCAGAACCATACATTTGGGCTAACTGTGCAATATATTTGTGCAAATAAAGTTCTGTATGAACTTGTAAACAATCTGGCAATGGATTGTGAAAGTGCATGGTAATATGGCTTTCTCTAGTGATGCGTGGTAATATGGTCACTTATGTTTTATTAAAAATTAATCGAACTAACACGTTAAAACTTTGAAGACACTAAATTATCACGGTACCATAATTATTAATATTTACCATATTTTATATTTACTAAATAAATTCTATAATTAAAAGTTGTTGTATGTCTGTCATGGCTATGGAGTCAAATTCATTTATTTTTATTTTGTGTAAGTTAGTCTGGCGCATATAAATTTATGCAACATCTCCAGAAACATTTACATATTGATATCAGAGGTGTCAGACTGAGTAGAAACGCTTACGATATATATATATATATATATATATATATATATATATATATATATATATATATATATATATATATATATATATATATATATATATATATATTAATATATATATATATATATAGTATGGGTAGGAAGATCGAGGGGCAGGCTGGTATTAAAGGCCTAGATTAACAAATTAGCTACTGATATCATCGGTAGATAGACCTGTATTTTTGCTTCCCACGCTCTTTCCTGAGCCTTTTCGGGGGAATTTAAAAAAAAGATCGGTACAGAATTCGATATATCGAACAAAATATCGATATTCCAATGATTTTCAGCTATTGAACACTTTCGACTTCCCACGCCCTTCTCCTTTTATTTGGATTTAGTTCCAACATCCATTTTCCCAGTTTCTTTCCTAAAACCTTTTTAGTAACTCATACCTACCACATTCGTTCCTAGACTTTTATTGATGTTTCAGGTCCCATTTCAAGATAAGCCTAACGGAGAATCCCACACCAAAAATTTGTCAGGATTTGAACCAACACTACTGCAGCATTCGATTATGCTTACGGTCAATTTAAGACCCAATGTTCTTTTCTAATTCCTTTATATGGTTATTCATAAATATACATACAACATGTTACGCCTAACAGCCCTATTCACAATACCATCTCTTACTTTTCTAAAGCTTAAAGCAGTAAAACACTTATTCACACCCATACACAAACACCCACTCAATCATAGTATAACCCGTCACTAATTATTTACCCAGACGTTTCTCCATTTTAAGTTCACAAACTTTCTGCATTCATGAACATACCCTTGATCAGTCCACAAACTGATTTTTCATCGTTCAAGATTCCATAACTTATCTTTCGAACTTCCCAAACACATCTTTTCCTCCTAACCGAACCATCGTCCACCTCACCAAAGCCATCTTTCTCGTTTTAAGTATAGGCCTATACTAGTGATGGCATCCGCATCCGCACAAAAATCAACATCCGCATCCGCATCCGCACTTTCGGAAATTCAACATCCGCATCCGCACATCTCCAAAATTCGACATCCGCATCCGCATCCGCAAATTAGAAAATATGACATCCGATCCATCACTAATATATATATATATATATATATATATATATATTAATATATATATATATATATATATATATATATATATATATATATATATATATATATATATATATATATATATATATATATATATATGCGAATTGTAGATCAAGAGTGATTGTGAAGAGAAAACTATCGGATTGGTTTAGCATAGGAGTGGTATTGAGACATGGGTTTGTAATATCTCCATGTTATTTAATCTATTGATGAATGGTTTACTTAGAAAAATGGAGAGAGAAGGGAAGAGTATTACGTTGAGAAATATGGAGGGTGAATGTGAAGTGAATGTTTTACTTTTTGCAGATGATGCGGCATGTGTTGGTGGCAGAATCTGGAGAAAAGATGAGAATACTTGTGAGAGAGTTTGAAGGGAAATGTGCAAACACGAGATTGAAATTCAATCCAACGAAGAATAAAGTTATGAGGATTGGAGGTTGGGATGAGGAAATGTGGAGGGAGGAATTGGTTTGTAGAAGTGTGAGAATGGAAACTTGAGGAGGTGAATGAATTCAAATATCTTGTAATGTTGGGTGGAAGGTAAGGGTGGGACGGAAAAAGGAATAAAGAACAGAGTGGTAGAAGGAATGAAAGTATTGGGGGGCCTAAGAAAAGTATGGAAGAAAGGAAAAATTTCGAAAGAAATAAAGATAAGAATGTTTGAATGTATGTGTTCACCTTCTGTATTGTATGTGTGTGAAACAAAAGTGAATGAAAGTGCTCGGTCGAGAAAAAGTTTCAATGTCTTTGAGATGAAAGATTTGAGAGCGATATATAAATTGAGAAGGATTGATAGGATTAGAAATGGAAGAAGGGTGTAATTGATAGAGAGGAGGAGGATGTGCTAAAATGGTTTGGACATATGTGAAGAATGAAAGAGAACAGAATGGTTGGCAAGGTACGTAGATCCGATTTAGATAGGGGAAGGGTAGGGGGAGGGGAAGGCCGAAGTGGAGATGGATGGATGGAGTGAGAGTGATTTTGGTGGAAAGAATTTGAGTTTAGACGAGGGTAGAAGATTTGTGGAGACAGAGATGGAGGGAGGTGGTGAAAGCGTTGAAAGGTAAGGAATAGTTATGTTTGTAAGGGAATTGTGGCGGGCACCACCTCACGAAAGTGGGAAAGTTGATAGTGATATATATATATATATATATATATATATATATATATATATATATATATATATATATATATATATATATATATATATATATATATATATATATATATATATATATATATATATATATATATATATATATATATATATATATATATAATTAACATCCGCATCCGCATCCTCATCAAAATTAACATCCGCATCCTCATCAAAATTAACATCCGCATCCGCATCCGCATCCGAACTTTTCGAAAATTCGAAATCCGCATCCGCATCCGCATCCGCACTTTTCGAAAATTCGAAATCCGCATCCGCATCCGCACTTTCGAAAATTCAACATCCTCATCCGCATCCGCATCCGCATCCGCAAATTGGAAAATATGACATCCGATCCATCACTAGCCTATACACTTTATTCTAAGTCATCGTTCCTATTTATATCACCCAAAATTCAGTTATTTTCCCTAAGACACGACAAAATCACCCAATTCACAGGGTTAAATCATAAAATCACTTAATTTCCACTGCACAAAAACACACACTCTATAGCATAAATCACAAAAAAAAAAACACTTAATTTCTGCAACACAAAACACAAAAACATCAAATTCAAAGACAAAGCACAAAAAACTTTTAATTTGAGCAACACAAAGCAACAAATTCAATCAATAAAATACAAAAAGCACTTAATTTTAGCAACACAAATCACAAAAGCACCAATTTTAAACACAAAAAAAAACACAATTTCAACAACACAAACGCAAAAACATCAATTTCAAAGACATAAAACACAAAAACACTTAACTTCAGCAACACAACATTTGAACCCATAAAACACAGAAACACGTAAATTCAAATCTTCCTTTCCTCCTTTTATTTGCTCTGATAGTTCTGTTACTAGCACTCCAACTAGCACTTCCTGTTCTCCTCTAATGCAAACCTGGACGAATCCGGCAATCTTCCATGTACTTCTTTTCTTCTCAGGTGTACCATGTCTTTAAATGTGATTACATTTAATTAGGTGCATGGGCTTCTGAAATCTATGAACGTAAGGAATGAAAGCGGCCCGGATGATATACCTCCTCGAATTTAAAGGGAGTGTGCTTCTGAGCTTGCTTCGTCTATCGGTCAACTTTTCTCTCTATACTCAATACTAGTACTTTTCCTTAAGTGTTGGAAGCGCGCATTGGTCCAGCTTATTCCGAAGAAAGGAAGCAGCTCTGATCCTAACTATCACTCATTAGCTCTCACTTGAATTATGTCTAAGATCTTTGAAACCCTTCTCAACTCTCACTTCATAGATCATCTGGAATCTCATTCCCTTCTTTCTGATTATCAGTATGGCTTTCTTTCTTCTTCGCAGTTACTCCGATTTTACAAGGGCCTCATCCGCCCTAGTATGGAGTACTGCTCTCATATCTCGGGTGGCTCAGGTTTCACTTGTCTTCTGGATAGGGTTGAGTCAAAGGCAAAAAGATTTATAAATTGTTCCGCTCTTTCTAATTCATTTGACCCTTTATCTTTGAGATGGGACGTTGGTGCCTTGTCTCTTTTCCATAGGGACTACAGAGGCAAATGCTCGAGGTACCTGTCGACTCGAATACCTCCAACATTACGGCATCCTCGTAGCACAAAGTGTGCATTGTTTGCATATAAATTTTGTGTGAACATAGGCAACTCCAGGCTTATTCACTCTGTTGCCTCCTTCTTTCTGTCCATACTGTTTTGTGAAATTCTCTCCCATATTCTGTATTTACTTTCGAATTTAATCTCAAATTCTTTAAAGCTCACGTCTGTGCTTACCTAAGAAATTTGCGTTAGGTGGGACTCGTAGTTTTTTTTTTATTATTTTATTTTATTTATATATATATATTATATATATATATATATATATATATATATAGTTATATATATATATATATATATATATATATATATATATATATATATATATATATATATATATATATATATATATATATATATATATATACATATATATATATATATATATATATATATATATATATATATATATATATATATATATATATATATATATATATATATATATATATATATATATATATATATATATATATATATATATATATATATATATATATATATATATATATATATATATATATATATATATATATATATATATATATATATATATATATATATATATATATATATATATATATATATATATATATATATATATATATATATATATATATATATATATATATATATATATATATATATATATATATATATATATATATATATATATATATATATATATATATATATATATATATATATATATATATATATATATATATATATATATATATATATATATATATATATATATATATATATATATATATATATATATATATATATATATATATATATATATATATATATATATATATATATATATATATATATATATATATATATATATATATATATATATATATATATATATATATATATATGCGGGGTTTATTTAGTAGTGTAGTTTTATAGTAGTTGTATTGTACACCGCATTTATAAGAAAATATTACCTTTTCGTAATGGAAGTTTACTTAAGGTTTTTATATAAATATTACCCTCCTTATCGATAACTTAATTATAATTAATCTTAAGGAGATTCAGAAGATTTATTTTCCAGGTTTATTAATATACTGCTTAAAATAAATAATACAAGAACGTCAGTATGATAGTATAGTGTATATATATATATCAAAGCCAAATCAAGTAATGAAATATAAAAAGTTTAAATCCAAATATCAAAAATACCAAAACATAAAATATAAAATTAAATAAAAAAATAAAATAAAAGTTAAAATACCAATATTTAAAAATCATAAAGACAATGAAATATAAAAAGCTCTCAGCTGTAAAAATAAAGAAATAAAAAAATGCAATTAGATTTCAAATCAAAAGATTTCATATAAGATAAAGATTACACATATAAATAAATAATAAAGCATTTATATATATATTTAAATTTCATTTTTCATCAGTAATAATTTTTACACTTTATATAATAAAATTACTTACTTCATTTCAGTATAAGTTTTATATGTACATTGTTACTTCATGTAAAGTTTTTGTGTTATGTTACTTCATTTTAACATTATAAATTGTTATTTTCTGTAAATAAAAATAATTTAAGAATTCACAATAATAAATATATATATATATATATATATATATATATATATATATATATATATATATATATATATATATATATATATATATATATATATATATATATATATATAGAATATATATATACATATATATAATAATAATATTTATATGTATAAAAAAATACAAGTATTTTTGAATTAACGACAAACGATCTTCTCACATCTAACAATATTCTTAAGACTGACAAGCTCTCTTCTGAAATTCTTATTATACCGTGTCGTTTTTAGTTGATGTTCCAATAATAAAATTGTTTTTCTAAAAAGATTTTTATTCTTGTTTTTTAATACAGAATTTAAATCTGTATAAAAGCCTCTTTGTAAAATTCAAAAATAATCTGATAACTACCAAACTCGTTGATTGCAATTCCAATCAGAATTCCAAAGAAAACTTGTAGAGAATGGATTTTTCTCAAAACAAAAAAATATTTCTTTAAATGATTGAATACTAAGTTATAAATTAAAATATCTTTACTTGAATAATGAATGACATTATATTTCTAGACAAAAGAAATATGTTAGTTAACATCATGCAATGTCAATAAAAAAAAAGAATCAATATACTACTGAGAATAAGAATAGTCAAATCACCATGCGAAATAATAAAAGAAATGAAAAAGTCTAGTCACCTTTTTAAAGTAATTAGAAAAGTGAAAAAGAGCATTTATACTTTTCTATAAAAAAAAAATTTCTACATCATACAAATAAGCATATGTAAGAAAATGTTTATTCCTGTTTCAATATCGTCAAAAAAAATAAAGAATAAATTTCAGTTTTACGACTGAAAGAAAAGTGGATTTATTTAAAATGACTTCTTAACCTTCTAGGAGAATTATTTTGTACATTTTGCGTTCTTTTCGTCTGACTTCTCAATTTCATATGGAATGTATTTTGTGAATGTTTATACAATGGGTATGGTCTGTATGAAGGATCTGTTTGTCTATTATCTTTTAATATTGGAGAAGGAGAAGAATTTGGAGATACATTATTATTTCTTAAAGGAGAAATATGAGGACTTTATAATTTGTGACATATTAGGAAAGTTATTTGGAAGAGAATCAAATTGTGAAGATTGTTTAAAGTTTTGTGTATGATGATGTGTATGCTGAGAATGAGAATCAAAATTTGAAGAAGTTTGAGGATAAGAATTGTTTTGTGAACGTTGAAAAGTCTGTTGAGAATGAGGAAGAACTTTAGGAGAAGTTTGAGAATGATAAGAATTCTGAAAAGTTTGAGGGTGATTAGAATGATTTTGAAAAGTTTTATTATAAGAATAAGAATCTGGTAAAATTTGTGGATGTTGAGAAAATTTCTTTGAATGTTGAAATTTAAAATTTTGTTTTTGTGGATGGTAAAAGTTTTTGGATGATCTAAATTTAGAATTTAGTTTTGTTGTATTTTCTTTTCTAGAAAATGCTTGTGAAGAAGTATGTAAATACTGATTATGGTCTCCCAATAAATTTTGATTATCTCCTCTAAAACAAGAACGATTATTATTTACTGTATCTGAAGAAGAATCAATTTTAAAATGAACTTTCTTATTAGAGTTATTTGCAGAATTTTGTACATTTGGTAAAGGATATGATTTTAAGCAAGATTTTAATTTATTTTCCTCAGAGCATAATTTTGGGTAAGGTACAATTTTAAAGTTATCTATGTGGATAACAAACTGTTTATTTGTTTCTAAGCATTGTAATAAGTATTTGCCAAAATTCAAAACATTAACTACTAAATATGGACCCTTCCATCTACTCGCTAATTTCGGAGATTGATGAGGAGGTTTAATTGAAAGTATATATACTCTGTCACCGACACATGCTTTACGAATTGGTGCATTTTTATGTTGTCTGTTTGCAATGTTTGCAGTTTCTGTCTGCAATTTATCACGACTAAGTTCTCTGATAGCCGAAGCTCTTTCATACATTTCAGCAGTATAATCATGTAAAAATTCTTTATTTGCGTTCTGTGATTTTGTTTCAATAAAAGGAGAAGTATAATCTGGAAGATTGTAAGGCAATCTTTTAATGTAATAATGTAAAAGAAAATGAGGTGTGTTTCCTATAGAAGTGTTATAAGAAGAATTTAAAGCTATTTGACAAAAAGGTAAGAATTTACCCCAATCATCATGATTATTATTCACATAATGTCTTAAATAATTCTCAATATTCTTATTTTCGCGCTCAACGATACTATTACTAATAGGATGATAAATAGAAATATTAACATTTTTAATTCTCCAAAGTTTACATAACTCTTTGAAAAATTCAGATTTAAACTCACCTCCGTTATCTGTAATTATAATATTAGGTGTAGAATGACGCATAATCACTCTTTCTAAAAGAGCTTTTGCCACCTCTTTTCCATCTCTTGTAGGGAACAGGGCAAATTTCAGTGTACCTAGTTAATGAGTCTTTAAAAGACAAGAATGTAACGACTATTTGTAGACTTGCACTTAGGAAAAGGACCAAGGGTATCCAAATGAAGTCTAGAGTAGGGCTGGAAAGGTAAGGGATATGTGCTTATACCTATAGGATGTGGTTTGTTTCCTTTTACTTCTAAACATGAAGTACATTCTTTACAAAATATTTCACAAAGCTTTGAAAGATTAGGAAAAGTGTAAAGTTCGCGAACACGTTTCATAGTTCGAAAACTACCTGGATGTCCACTACCAAGAGCGCTGTGTGAAATGTATATGACTGAATATATCATTGAGTCAGGAACTTCTAATAAATATCTGTTGTCAGCAGTGACATAGTAAAGTAAACCGTTAATAATTGTATGTGGTAAACCTAATCTGTTACTTGGCAAATTTTCAAACCATTTTATTAAAGGAGAAAGTCTAGGACAGGAACGTTGTTCTTTATAAAAATTATCTTTGGTTAGATCAAAAATAGAAGTATTTAAAGATGATACGCTCAATATAGAATGAGTAACATCAGGTGCAGGATTCCTTGATAAGTAATCTGGAACGACATTTAATTTTCCTTTTTTATAAATAAATTCAGGGTTGAAAGATTGTATTTTTAAGTTCCATCTCTCAAGACGGCCAGTTAATTGACGATGCCTAAACAAATGAATAAGTGGGCTATGATCAGTATATAAGAAAATTTTATAACCCCAGATAATTGTTCTAAATTTAGAAAGAGCATGTATTACAGCTAAAGCTTCTTTTTCTGTAGTAGAATAGTTTCTTTCCGCCTTAGTTAAAAGACGAGAAGTAAAAGCAAGTGGCTTTTCTAACTCATTAGAATCCAATTGGGCTAGAACTCCACCAACGCCAAAATCAGAAGCATCTACGCTTAAAATAAAAGGTTTAGAATAGTCTGGAAAGGAAAGAGTAGGATCAAGTAGTAATTGTTTCTTAAGAGCATCATATGCAATTTGCTGTTCTAGATTCCATTGAAAAGAAGTGTTTTTCTTAAGTAGTTGAGTAAGTGGATGAGCTATGTGACTGTAATTAGGAATTAGATGCCTAAAATAATTAAAGAAACCTAATACTGAGCGAATTTCTGAAACATTAGTGGGTATTTTAAAACCTTTGAGTGCTTGTAATTTATTTGGATCTGGACTCAAACCTTTATCACTAATTTTAAAACCAAGGTATGTAACACTAGTTTTAAAAAATTCACATTTTTCAAGTTTAATACGTAAATTTGCTTTTCTTAAAGCTTTGAAAATCTTTGAAAGACTATTATAATGTTCATCTATATTCTTACTAAAAATTAAACAATCATCTATAAATAATAAGCAGTGTACTCCAAGTAAACCTGAAAGTGCCATTTCCATTGCCCTACTAAAAACTGAAGGACTATTAGTTGTACCCTGAGGCATGCGAACAGGTTCAAAGTGACCTCTAGCAGTAGAAAAAGCCAATAAACCTCGACTTTCTTTGTCAACAACAATATGAGTAAATCCTGAAAGTAAGTCTATAGTACTAAAAATTTTTGCATTTCCTATAAGAGAAAGACTCTCACTTATATTAGGTAAAGGAAATCTATCTGGGACAGTAAGACTGTTGAGCTTTCTATAGTCGATTACCGTTCGATACTTAGTACTATTTTTCTTAGGAATAACAAGAATAGGGGAAGAAGAAGGAGAATTACTTGGAACTATATAACCCTTTTTCAAATTATCATCGACCCAATCATCAATGGCTTGTAAGTACTTGTGAGGGTGTCTGTAAGGAGCTGTATACACATAATCTGGACTTCCTTCTTTCAGTTTAACTTTAAAAGTTACTAACTCACATCTTCCGACTGGATCGTCTTCGAAAGAAATTATATCTCTGTTTTTGACAAGGAAATCTAGCATTTCAGATAATTGTTCTGGTTTTTGCAAAACGTAAGTATTATCTGTTTTTGTAGAATTTGAAAGCAGTATTTTTTTGAATATTTTTCTGATTTCTTCATCAGAAAGATCAGAAGAATAAGTGGTAGTAGCATTTACAGAAGAAGAATCATTAAAATTTCTATCATTTTCTGTAATTTCTATTGGAGAAGCAGTGGTTAAGAAAGAATGTGGATCTAAATTTACAGAATTTGTTCCTAAGTTAATACACTCTAAAAGAATATTACCATTAGTACAGTTACTTAAAGTTGAACCTATGAAAATTTGACTATTGCTACGAAGATCATTTCTATTTTGTGTGACAAGTGAGATATTTTCTGGTGGATATGTTTGTATATCAGATTCTACTTTAACATTTAAAATGTACTTAGAATTTGGCAATAAAACAGTTTTCTCTTTTGTAAAAACTTTGTATTCAATTTTATCATCTAAAACAAGATTTTTAGGATATAAAATAGGATTAGTATTATAAAAACTTTCATGAAATGAAGAGTTGTTCACGTTTTGTGATCTGTTTTCAAAAGAAGAATTATTAGTTAGTGAAGTAAATTTGTCAAAGCGTGTTTTTAATTCTTGTAATTCATTTTGAAAAGATTCTATTTTAGCATTTGGAAAATATTCAGAACATTCTGTAATTTGAGATTTGTTCTTTGTAATAGAATTTATGTCTTTTGGGATATAAGCTGGTTGATTAAGCATTTGTTTTTGTTTTTGTGGTTGTGTGTGTGTCTTCTGTATTTGTGGAGCATTTTCAGAAGAATTAAAGTGATTGTTTGTTATTGGCAGTAATGGTAAAGGTCTCAGTTCACCTTCAACTTTTAAGTAAGCAGTTTGTGCATGATAATCTAAGATTAAAGGAATTCTAGTGAGTATATCACATCCAATGAGGACTTCTTTAGGATAAGTACAGCAACTATCCTCTACAACTATAAAATCACAAATGAAAGGAATATTCATGTATGATTAATTTTAAAGTAGTTTTTCCATAAACTAGAAGTTTATTGCCTGAGATAGATTTGAGAACAATATTTGTTTTTCTAAGGACTGGAGCATCATTAGAATTAGAAAAAGTACATAGTTTTGTAAATAAAGATAGCTTTAATAAACTTTTCATACTACCTGTGTCTATAAAATTAGTACTTGAATGTGTATATGAGTGATTGTGAGTAATAGCAGTAGGTATGCCAAATAAATTATTCAAAGTTTTATGTGGTTTGCTATTAATAGCTTCGTAAGCAAGTTTAGAGTTTCTTGTTGAAGAATCATTGCGATAAAGTGAAGTGTTTGCATCTGTATTATTGCAATAAAGTGAAGTGTTTGCATCTGTATTGTTGCAATAAAGTGAAGTGTTTGCATCTGTATATGAACTATTAGAATTGCAAGTAATATAATCTAATTCATCTACATCGGATTCGTAATCTACTTCAATGTAGTGAGAAAAATGTTCAGTATTGACTGAAGTGTGCTTATGTGATTCTGATTCTAAAGAATCATTATTGTTAAAATAGCATGGAGATTGTGGTCTCGGAATATTGTGCTTCAAAGAAAAATCATCATTATTATAATTAGAAGTGTTTTCATTAAAATATTCAGTAGGTTGCATGTTATGTGTAAAATTGTTTTCTTGTACACAATGTACTTGTTGTCTATTACTAAAAGAATTGTTTTGTTTTTGAAAAGCATTTTTGTTTTGAAAAGCATTATTTCTAGTATTATGATTATAGTGCATTGGCTGTTGTTGAGATTGGTTATAATTATTATTAAAATTACGATTTCTAGACATATTTCTGCTTCGTCTGTCATCGTATTGGTTAGGTAAGTTTTGATTAGTATACCTTTGTGAAACATTTCTATTTGGAGAAAGAAACTTTATTCTTTGCAAGCTTTGTGGAGATAAGTGATTCCATGTTGTGTTTAAGCATTGGGGAAAAGAACCTCTGAGATGATAATCTTTGCAAAGTGAACAAAAAGGACTATAAGTACATTCACTAGTATCATGACACCATCTCTCGCATCTTGAAACATTTAGGAGTTGTTTCTGGATTTATAAATTGCTGAACATTAGTTTTATTCTACTTTAAAATTACTTACAAAGTTAGCTTGAGAATTTATATTATTTTGGTTTTCTCTCCTATTGTATGATTGAATATTTGAAACAGAGTTTTCTCTTAGTGTTTTATTTACATTTGCAGTATTATTTTTAAATGGCATATTGAGCTCATTTGCAGTTTTAGCCATGTACCTTCTTACTTGTTCTGGGTAAGATAAATCAGCCTCAAAATATTCCACCATTTTATTTTTGTACTCATTTGGTACGCAACTGTAAATGGTTCCAAAAATCATTAATTTCCTCATCATTGGTGAAAAGGAAGCATTGAAATAAGTTATAGCATTCTTCTCAAAATTATTTAAAGAAGCTTGAATTTGTGAAGCAAAGACTTGGAAAACAGTATCCTTTTTCCAATTTAAGTTTTTGAATTGAGAGAACATTTCAAAACATGACTCTGTAGTCAAAGGGCTTAATATATTTAGCAAATTATTTGAAAATTCTACCCAAGTTTGTGCATTTTTAAGATCTACAGATGAATCTATAATAAATCTTGCACTTCCATTAGGCTCTAAAAATCTTGGATAAGTGGCAAGCTTTTCTGCATCCGTAAAAATATGTTCATCTCTAAAAAGATCGTTTAGTAAAGAAACCCATAACTCTGGCCTAATGCCGGTCCAAACATTTCCTCTATACCCTTCTAATAAAGGAATATTAGGTCTGTGATAAAATAATCTTTCTATGTTAATACCTGTCGGTCTATGAACATTATTTGTAAAATCATTTGCATCATTTGCATGCATAGTAGAAGCATCAGAAGTATTAAAATTAGCAGTAGTATGAGCATTAGTTTTAGGTCTAGTGCCTGTATATGAAGTATTTGTATTTGTACCAGAAGTAGCATTAATAGTAGTAGTAGTAGTAGTAGTAGTAATACTATCAATAGTAGAAGAAATAGTAGTATTAGTTTGATTAAAATATGCAATAGTTTGGTTTGTAGGATTATCCCTGTCTAAACGTATATCATCATTCATTTTGAAATGCAAGTAAAAATATATATATAAAAATTAATAAAAAAATATGAAAAATAATTAATTTCTTTTATTAAGTTTTACCCTTTGAATTCCATTTTCTATTTTCAGTTTTCTTTGATTCTGTCTTCTGTTTGGATTAACAATCATCAACACATACTAATCTACTGAAAATAATAAATATGTTAATCAAAGTAATAATAATAATATATATATATATATATATATATATATATATATATATATATATATATATATATATATATATATATATATATATATATATATATTTTTTTTTTTTTTTTTTTTTTATTTCTGCTTTATTGTTTCTTATTAGTTTGTATGTTAGTTAGTAAAAAAAAAAAAAAAAAAAAAAAAAAAAAAAAAAAAATATTTATTTTATTTTTAGAATTTACTATTATTAGTAAAAAGTATTTTAAAAGTATTTAAAGTATTTAAAGTATTAGTTATGATTTATTAATTTGTAAAGTTTCTTAAGAATAATAATAATAATAATAATAAAATTATATTTTATTATTTTGATACGTAGTAATTAGTTTCCTGTATGTTTTCTTTCTTCGTTTTGTATGTGGTTGCTTTGTTTCTTAGTTTCTTCTTCTAATAGAGATTTCCTCTGGAATAAAGTTTCTTCAAAGAGTGCAGTTTCGTTTCTTCAAAGAGTAAAATTCGTCTTGAATGAAAGTTTTTTGTATGAGAGTTCGTTGAAATGAGAGCTTTTTTTTTTTTTTTTTTTTTTTTTTTTTTTTTTTTTTTTTTTTTTTTTTTTTTTTTTCAATTGTCTTTATATAGTGATTTTGGTATTTTTGGCTTTATAAATAGTATTTTGAAGTTCAAAAATAATATAGTAGCTTTCTTTTATATAAGAAAAATATTTATTCAAATGCTTCAAATATTTTCAAATATTTCGCATTAAAAAAATTCAAAATGGATTCCTACGGGGATACAAAAGTGTTTCGAAAGCGTATTTTGCATAAAATTATGCGCAGGCTGAAAAATGCAAATTGTTTGTGGCTGTGACGTAAGCAACTACGGGAGATACAAAAGTGTTTCAAAGTAGATCACGTGATAAAAAGACGCTACTTAGTTAGGCTTGTAAAAAAAACTTAGGCGAGTACGGCTTGTGGGATTGTGGGATTGTGAGATGCGCCCACAATTATGACGTCATCAAAGCAAAAGAAATGTATGATTTTTATAAATCGTAGGCTTTATATATATAAATTATATAAAAGTAGTGCGTAAAAGAATGCTTAAAAGTAGTTTGCAGTATTAAGGCATATATAAGCAAGTAGTATAAATAAATGTGTAGAAGTAGTTCGTAGTATTTAAGCAGTATATAGCAGTATATAAAAGTAGTATATAAGTAAGTAAGGTCGCCGTAAAATTGCAGTAAAGTATGTATGAGTAACGTATTTTAACGTATGAAGCAACGTATGTGAAGTAACGTATATGAAGTAACGTATATGAAGTAACGTATAAAGTAACGTATGAAGTAACGTATGAAGTAACGTATAAAGTAGTATTTAAAAAGTATCCTGGCAAGGTAAAGCCAATTTATGCGGGGTTTATTTAGTAGTGTAGTTTTATAGTAGTTGTATTGTACACCGCATTTATAAGAAAATATTACCTTTTCGTAATGGAAGTTTACTTAAGGTTTTTATATAAATATTACCCTCCTTATCGATAACTTAATTATATTTAATCTTAAGGAGATTCAGAAGATTTATTTTCCAGGTTTATTAATATACTGCTTAAAATAAATAATACAAGAACGTCAGTATGATAGTATAGTGTATATATATATCAAAGCCAAATCAAGTAATGAAAT
>SEYY01014624.1:12500-16801 GCA_009176605.1 Armadillidium nasatum | reverse complement strand
TTCTCCCCTCGTAACTCATTCAGTTCTTCCACCCTTTTTGACAATAATTCGATTGGATCCTTAAAACGCGAGGAGCCAATAATATCTTCCAAATACTCTAACATTCCAGTGTCATGTTCAGTTTGAGCTTTTGGCTTCATGAGGGCGATTTGTTCAACCTCTCCTTGCAATATTAAAAACCTATTGTGATCTAAATCAATTCCATTTTCACGAAGCAGCTTCGCTACTGCTTTAAACTGGCATTTTTTACCATTAATCTGATAGAATGAAGAATTATCTTTAAAGGCAGTTCGTGAAACCCAAAATTTTGAGTTGGGAATCTCTTCAAATTCACTGTCTCCTTTATCAATGATTTTTTGAAAGTGAACAACAACAGTACAGCTCTGGACATTTGGATAAGTTTCAGAATTGTGAATAAGAACTGAAATCTTCTTTGAACGAATCTTTTGAGCCCGATAACCAAATACAAACAACATGGAATCAATAACATTGCTTTTTCCACTTCCATTTGGACCAACTATTGATGTGAAATTTTTGTGAAATGGACCTAATACCTACAAAAAGAAAAAAGAAGAAAAAATAAAAAATAAAACAAGGTATGCGTAAATGTAAACTTGTAACTAAGATAGCAATGCATCGATAAACAAATCGGCCCATTACCAGTTTATACAGTATTTTACCCATGTTTCAATTAAATTTTTTACATGATCACATATTTCAAAACATATCTATCAAATAAATTAAATAAATAAATTAAAAAAAAAAAAACTCTAGGAAATAAAACAACATTAAAAACAGAGACCAAGTCTTTCAGAAAAACAATCTGTCTTCCCTTTTGTTATGAGATCTGAAAGAAGAAAGGCAGAAGTGTTCTTCCAAAAATTTGTTCATTTTAAAGATATTTTATTTCCTCAGGTTTTATTAACTTTGTTTATACTATACAGTTATAGTATTCAATTAATACTATATACCAGATACAATAAATAAAATTTTACCTGATTCTCAGCATAACTTTTAAAAAACTCATTTTCAATGTGAGTTATAACTAATCGTGGACTAGTACTATCAAAAGTACAAGCAGGAGGGGGTGGTGGTGGCAGGTAGATATCCCCTATTCGAATCCCACCTTCCTCTTCCTCATCATCAACTTCCATTTCATTTTCTGGCTCTTCAACATGTT
Source organism: Armadillidium nasatum (assembly GCA_009176605.1). NCBI lineage: Eukaryota > Metazoa > Arthropoda > Malacostraca > Isopoda > Armadillidiidae > Armadillidium > Armadillidium nasatum. The sequence goes on along the minus strand of SEYY01014624.1, from coordinate 15,621 downwards.
CTCTTACTACTTCTTCAGACTTTCTCTTTTGACCTAAACTTTTCCTTTTATTTGACTCTCGAGATTTCGATGCCATTGTTCCTCTTAAATCACATCTGAAATTGAAATCAATAGAAAAACAATTATCTCTCACAAATACACTCATATATATATATATATATATATATATATATATATATATATATATATATATATATATATATATATATATATATATATATATATATATATATATATATATATATATATATATATATATATATATATATCAAACTGAAGGTAAAAATAAAAATGGTAAAAAATTACATGGGCTTAAATTAAGACTGTCCTAGTCAAATTAAAGTATATAATTTGCTAACCTAAACACAACATCCAAAATGTATACAAGCCAAATTACACAATATACGGTCAATCCATATGAAATAGTACAACACTGGTTGCTTGACTATCATCTAGCAATGAGACGATTAAGTATTTTTTTTTATGATGATGGCAATTGTAGTATTTTTAACAATTTTATAAAGTGGAAAATTTAAATTGTCTTTTCTTTATATACCATCTAGGTGTAAGAGGCATTTTTTTTTGATGTGATTAACTTTTTTAAAGTATACCACAAGATATTATTGACAGTAACACTTTCAACCTTAAAGAAAATTTTATCGATATTTACAAGGGTGAGTTGAAAAATAACAATGCCTGTTCAGACATAAAATCTAATACATTGAAGATAAGAAAGACTGAAAGAATACATTGAATACGTTGAAGATAAGAAAGACTGAAAGAAGGTCAAAGGTTTCCTCATTATGCAATATTATTTTCCTACATAATCTCCTTAAACATCAATACATTTCTGCAAACTTTGAAAACACTTCTCAAAACTTGTTGAAAATAAGTTGATATTTTCCAGAACCAGTCTGACACCGCTTTCTTCACCTCATCATCTGAACCTAATTTTACTCCCTGGAGAATCTCCTTCAACTTTGGAAATAAGTGAAAATCATTGGGGGCTAGATCAGGACTGTAGGATAGGTGATCAATGACCTCAAAGTTCAAGTGTTGAAGCTTCTGAAGCATCTGGGCACTGCAATGTGCTCGAGCATTGTCATGATGCAAGAGGTAAATCGTATGGTTTTGTCTTATTTGATGGATGCAGCTCTTCAATTTCTGGAGTTTCCCAATAACAATCAGTTTACAGCTGTCTCCTTTGGCAGATATTCCAAATAGACACAGCACTCCACATCCCAGAATGCTTGTCAACCTGAGTTTACCAGCCGAGGATTGCAGGGTTGGCAAAAAAGCCAATTTTTTTTTTTTTTTTTTTTTTTATCAAAGAGCCTAAAATCTATGGTTTTTTGACCCTTACATGAGAAATTCCAAGACAGTAAAAGATCTCAAGGGCCAACTACAAATTTTATATATATATATAATATATATATATATATATATATATAATATATATAATATATATATATATATATATATATATATATATATATATATATATATACCGTGTCTCGAACGGTGGGTGATTGATACGTGCTTATGCCGGTTCGATTCCTCTTGGGAATCCTATATACTACCTAGAAAAGTTCCTCTCCTCGAATAGGGCAATGCCCGTATGTGAATATTTTAAATATATATAATATATATATATATATATATATATATATATATATATATATATATATATATATATATATATATATATATATATATATATATATATATATATAATAAAGTTTCATTATTTTTCTTTTAATAAAACAGGTTATAAGTATTACATATATTTATAATTTTAAATACAGCAAATAAATATGCCCAAAATTCATACTGGTAGTGGCTCTACAGCAAAAGAGTTGCAGAGGTTAATATTTTAACAGATGATCAAAAAGAAAAAGTAAGAGAGTAAGCATTGCATTGCTTTGATAAGTGACAGGATTGGAAGGATACAAGCCCATTTGATTAAATGTAATATTAAGAAAAGAAAACAAGTAACAAAAGACCTTAGTGAAACACAAGTGACAAGATCTAGTTCTTGGGCAGAGTCAGAGAAATATTTTAACCACTTCTGGCAGCGTAAGCTTTTTGACCATCTGTTAGGAATATTAATTTCTGCCCTCTCTGGAACTTTAGAGTAACCACCAGTGTGAATTTTTTACATATTTATTTGATGTATCTAAAACTATAAGTATATCTAATACTAATAACCTGTTTTGTAAATAAAAATAAAAAAAAATTATATATATATACCTATATAAATATATAATTTGTAGATGACCCTTGAGATCTTTTACTATCCTGGAATTAATCATGTAAGGGTAAAAAATCATTACCAAAAAGCTGGAGCCAGTTTTATGGTCAAAAGTTCAAAAAGTCACTGTTTTTTTTGGCTTCTTGTGCCATACTGGAGGATTGAGTCAAACTTTTGTATGACAGGTAAGCTTGGGGAAGGCTGAATTCCATAGAGGCTCATTTTCTATTTGAATCGTAGTGGTAGACCCATAATTTATCTCCTGTTACAATATTTTGAAGTTCTGTACACCTTCAGCATGCAAAAATTCAATCACTACATTGCTTCAACAAAGTATCACTACTAGCTTCCATTTTTCTATCACTGCACAACAATGAAACCATATAACTATACTGTTCACATGTCAAATCTATTCTACAAGCTTCAATCTTTTGAAAGCAAGTCTGAACATGGTTATGCCTATTTCCATTGATTAGCAATGCATCAACAGGTATTTTTCAGCCTGCCCTCATAAATGGTAAAGGTAAAACATGATTCGGCTCTTTTAAAAATCATATATTTCAGTTTGTATTTTATAATCTTTTTGGTATTGAAAATTTGCTTTTGCACATTAATTTAGTCACTCCTTTATAAATTACCTTAATATACTACAGGCTAAATATACAATTGCAAAGGTAAGTGATTATTTACATGAGGAAAATTGAAATTTAATTTTTAAATTAATTTAAATTTTGTCATAAAAATGACATGAATGACAACTTTTTCCTTTTTTTATTTGAAGTCTTACTAACTCCTTCGTAAAATAATAGCTGAATATTTTTATTTTTTTTCTCTCTATTGAAAATGACAAAATATATTACAATGAAATTA
>SEYY01014624.1:0-10000 GCA_009176605.1 Armadillidium nasatum | reverse complement strand
GAATTTTTTTCCGAGACGAGCCATTAGGAGCAGATGGCTACTTTATATGTTTTTGACTGAATGAGTGTTGCAAATATATAAAGTGGTACAGTGGTAAGGTGGTAACCTATAAATAAAAGTGGTTCATTTTGTTGGGATAGGCCTAGCAAGCCACCAACTGATTGCCATGCTCAAGAAACTCATGTCTTGCTCGAGACAGCTGACAGGTGAGAATGAGTGAGAATGAGTGTTGCAAGTCCAATGTAAATTTTGTAAATTTTTTATTTTGACATACATATAATATATATATATATATATATATATATATATATTATATATATATATATATATATATATATATATATATATATATATATATATATATATATATATTATATATATATATATATATATATATATATATATATATATTATATATATATATATATATATATATATATATTAAATATTTCCTATTCTCGTGGGGTTTTACCAGTCACAGTTCCCTCATACACGAATGTACACAATGAAACTTATCTCTCCCCCCCCCTACTTCATCTCTGAATCCAAATATTTATTTTTATTTTTAGTTATATTTAGGTTTATCATTTTTACTTTTCTAGATTTTAAAATTTTTAAAGTTTTATTAAAATTTTTAGTTTTATTGAAATTTTTTTTTTGTATATTTATTTTTTTTTTTTAAATTTTAAGATTGAAAGCACTGATGCACTAAAATATGTAAGTATTCATGTACACCCTTTATCCTGCACATATATAAAAACGCTCACGTACACAAGCAAAACATACGCGATGCAAAACACTAAACATACACATGTAAGCAAAAGCTTTTCCATTAATATACGAGCACACCCTTGTACAATCACATATTCTGCGCATAAGAAACACAAGCACATACATACGTTTATTCATAAACACTGCAATTGCAATTAGTTTTAAAAAAATTTATTACATGCACTGTTATTCTTAACATATCAAAGTAAAATTTATGTACATTACTTCTCATAAGCATATCACACACTTTTGATATCCTTAACTCCTCCTCTTTACAATATATTTATCTCACATGCATTTCATACCCCAATATCTTCAGCATATAACTCAATCTCTATATACTACCTGACTTTTAGCACTTAGACATGATCTAACACATGTTATCATCTCTCTAACGTGCAATTTATAGGATGTTACATACATATTTTTATCTAAATATTTCAATGTATATCTTTATAAATATATTATCCTATACTAAAAGTAAATAATTCTAGTGTCGTAACCTAGTAACTTTATTTTATGTTAAACTAAATAAATATAGTTAAGTAGACATATAACTAATTAAATAGAGTCCTAGGTAGACATTTAGTAATACTATGTTAAGCATAAATTTACCTAGTTCTTTAAATTTAGTGTTCAGGTTAAATTGGGTCTTTGAGCTTGTGTGAAGAAAATCTTTCACATAAAATAAGCATAAGCAACATACTTGTTTGTTTGTTTACCTATTTTAAGGATATTTATCTAAGTTTTGCATATTTAAAGCATTGAAGTCCTTTAGGTTAGTCTGTTTGTCTGTTAGTATGTCTGTTCCCAACCTTTTTTTGCTTGTAGCTAGACCCCTGAATCCTAAATATAAAAATGTGGATTCCCTATATACTTATAAGTAATTTTCTTAAATTAAATATTTATTTATAGGTTAATAAAACTAATAATTGATCCAATCCAATATAATATAAAAAATCTAAGTTTTGGAAATTGTAATTGATAAAACTTAAACGTACTTTTATTTGTAATGACAGAATTAATAAAAAATTATTTTTCAAAAATAGAATTTCAAAAAACTTATTAAATTTATTCCTAGTGCCATTAAATAGGATCTCTACTAATAGGTCCTACTAATGAGACTCTTGTGGCTGATGTTTTGATATTATCATTTTAATATCTGGATCCAATTTTGTGAGAGTCAGACGAAGATCACCTTTTTTTACTATATCAAATCGATTACTATTTTTTTTAACAAATGGCTTCTTTGCTAGATATTAAATCACAAATATGTGCAGCAGCTTAGAGAAAATTCAGTTTTTCAAACACATCTGAGAGATAATATATATATATATATATATATATATATATATATATATATATATATATATATATATATATATATATATATATATATATATATATATATATATATATATATATATTGTCAATTTTCATGGCAACCAACTGTTTTCCAATCCTTTTTCGTTTAGAAATGATACAATACTGTCCCAAAGAACGACGAAGCGACGAAGACAATTGCCTTTAGACAACCATCGCACCTCTGTATGCAGTACAAGACGATCAAATCCTTCTTCATTTTCATCATAAAATTTGCGAAAGAGACCTTGAAGAGTTTAGCCTTAAAAGGTTGACAGTTTTTATTTAAAGATTAAGGCTTCATGAAGATGTCCACCCAATCTCTTCGCCACCAGATGTTGGCGGTGAATGAAAAATACTTTTGGCAATGTATTTTTTTAAATGAGATAAACATTCTGTACTTACCGACCATGGAAGAAGCGCCGTCAGTAGCACAAGACAGTAAAGTTTCGAGTGGAATATATTTTCCTATAAAATAAGACTGGACTTCCTTAAATATTGTTTCATCTTTAGTATCTGTTTTAAGAAATCTTGAAAAAAGCATTTCCTCTCTGAGTTCATTATCATCTATATATCATACATATGCCAATAAAAAGTGCTTCATTACCCATCAAAGTTGATTCATCGAGTTGATTTGTTTCACTCGTAATTGAGCAATAAGTTGATTTTCTAATCTTCAATTTATCAATGCGTCTGGATATTGTGTTATTGCTCAAAAAATCGGTAATTTAGTGCATTTTTGTTTAAATTGTTGAAATTTGATATCGATGGCAAGATGACAGTTTCACCAATGCTATGTGGCTTTTAATTTTGCTGATTTCATATGATGTACTTTTATTGCTTTTGTTTACTAATGACAAGAATTAATAAAAAATTATTTTTCAAATGGTGACGAAAATAGAATTTCAGTTGGGAGAAAAGCTCTCAACTTATTAAATTGAAGGGCAGTATGGAAGGACGGCATATCTCTAGTGCCATTAAATACTCTCTTGTTGGATCTCTTATACAAAGTAAAGTAAGTAATAAGACACAGGTCCTACGTAATAATGAGTCTTAATTTCTTCATTTTTTTTCTTGTGGCTGATTTTGAAAATAATAATATTATTAACCACAATATTTTGAAATAATAAAAATAAAATAAAATGAAAAAATTATCATTTTAATATCTGAAATGATCCAATAGATTTGTGAGAGTCAGACGAAGATCACCTTTTTTTACTATATCAAATCGATTACTAACAATGTTTCCGTGGCTCCATGGGGAGGTCCATGTGGACTCCGGTTTGGAAACGCTGATCGAGAAAAAATTAATACTCTGCCTTTAATATTTTGTAAACTATGAGTATCTCACCTAAATATAGATAATGAACAAGAAAAAGAAGTATGGCTGTTGGCACTTTTCAGATTGTCGTGTAATTAGCGAAAGGTTGTCGCAAAGTAAATGTATATTTTAATTTATACCTTTATAAACTAAATATTAAAAATATATAATATAGGCAATATCTATATAAACTAAAGTAGATAAGAACATAAGAAAAATGGAGATAGTAAGAAGCCACAAGGGCTTATCAAGACTTTCCCAGTCACACTAAAGTAGATAATACACATTCAACATGCAAAATATTTAACACAGAGTACACAATATGTGAACAAAACACACAATGGCAGAAAGACAATACTATCATTCACAAAGTAAAAGGTATATATATATTTTTTTTTTCCAGCAATATGCTAGTGCTTCATTTAATTGTGAATTATTATTCGGTAAATATGCAGTTTACGTCTCTTACCTGGTGTACCTGGTATTTAGTTTTTCAAAATATAAACTGGAAATGTAATGTATATTGAAGAAAAACTATTTAAGTGTTGTGGATAATCAGATTTGATTAATTAAAATGTAGTTAAGATAGTAAAAATATATTTTAAATATCATTAAGCTTGGTTTTCATCTGTAATTTTGATATCACAAGTAATTGGGTACAGAGAACAATTTGAAAATATATTGGTACTAATGTAGGTATGTTGTGATAGTTTATCTAAGTTGTCAAATATATTAAAATTAATAATATATATATATATATATATATATATATATATATATATATATATATATATATATATATATATATATATATATATTATATATTATATATATATATATCATAAAATGAGGTAAAACTAACCATGCTGGGTAAAACTTACTACCCTCAAAATTAAATTTTAATCAATTTTTTATGAAAAATTATTCGCTAGTTTTGAATTTTTTTTTATAGAATAGTTTTCATTAAACATATTTCATTGTTCTGTATAAAAGTAGTTTAATAAATGACAATATTAACAAAAAAATTTCACCCTTTTTATTTTTAGGTAGTTATTTTTTTGACAAAATTCCAAAACTTTTCTAAGATCTGTCTCTAAAAAAGTAAATTGAGTACGTAACCATAGATTTAAAAGATTTGAAGAACAGAGGTAAGTGTTTACATTTAAAATAATATAAATATTCTTTACTGTTTAGAAAATATTAATGTTTAAAAGTAGGGTAAAACTAATTAAAAAATATTTGTGGTAACTTTTTATATTATTTTATAATCTATGTGAAATTTTCAGAGGTTATAAAGTTGGGTAAGATGATATATTTTTTATTTAGAACAATTATTTGTATACCTATTTTCATTTCTTATCAAAATTATTTTAAAATTTTCCCATGTACAGTATAAAAATGGAAGGATATACAAAAAAATTTTCTAAATAAAAAATCCATACCTTGCCTAATTGTATATTCTTTTGCAAGGTTTTTTTTTTTTTTTTTTTTTTTTTTTTAAATCCCAACCATATTATTGCTGTGCACTCGAAAATTTTTGATATTTATATTTTTCTGAAATTTTTTCCATGCACTACCTAAATGATTGAGTATAAAAATTTTTTTTATAGGGTGAGATATATATTTTTTATTTAGAGATTTTTTTGTATACATTTTACTGCTATGCATCAGAAAAGCTAATAATTTGAAATATTTCCTGTGCACAGCAATAAAATGGTTGGATATATAAACAAAAGATTGTACAGTTGGGCAAGTTACACAATTTTTATTTAGAAAAAAATTTTGTATACCCAACCATTTTGGTGCTGTGCATGGGAAATTTTTTTTAAAACAATTCCTGTGCACAGTGTCAAAATCGTTGGGTATACAAAAAATTATTGTAAATAAAAAATATGTATCTTACCCAGCTACACAATCTCAGAAAATATTTTGAACTTGTCGTATTTTAAAAAAAAAGTTATGCCCAAAAATATTATTTTTTTACTAAAAAAATTTGATGTTTCATGATCACTGGATATTTGGGGTAATTCGAATTTTATTTGGGTAGCCATGAAAATTTTAAGTATAACAAAATGGGTATCAATGATTGAACTATGTACATGTTAATTATCAAGTCATTTTGACAAAGTGTATATGCTGAAAAATTTGTATAAATTTTGTTACCATACACATGTCCAAATTTTTTTTTTTTCAAATCATATCTAGATAATGTATAATACTATTCTTATCCATTTATATTAATAAAAAGCATTTTTAAATAATATTAATTTAAATAATAAAAAATGTTTTACCCTTTGTAAGAGGTTAGTTTTACTTTCATTTTTTGTCATCTGCAATTTTAAAAAATTAAAAATTTTTTTTTTTTTTTTTTTTTTTTTTTTTTTTTTTTTTTTTTTTTTTTTTTTTTTTTAAAAAAAAAAAAAATAGTTATATCATGTAACCCTGATATTTTGCACCTTCAGAAAGTCTAAATTTTTGAAAAATTGGTTGATTTTTACCCTGTTTTACAGTATATATATATATATATATATATATATATATATATATATATATATATATATATATATATATATATATATATATATATATATATATATATATTTTTTTTTTTTTTTTTTTTTTTTTTTTTTATAATTTTTTATTTATTTATTTATTTTTTAATTAAGGTGCAGTGAGAGCCAGCATTCGCCAGGGTAAGCTTAATTACTCGATGCTAGCATAGATTTATCTTTCAACTTCAAGACTTATGAACTCTTAACATTACCCCTTCCCCATTTACATTCCTATCCTTTCTAAATAGGCTTATTCATAATATTTGAAATTAATACCTTATCCTCATTCCAAGCAAAAATTGAAATTTTTTTTTCTTGTATTATATGTTCTAAATAAAGTCTATTCAGACAAATGTTAAGTTTGTCAAGATTTATGTAATAATACATCTTGCCATAAAATCTAACTACAGAAATTCTCCTATAAATGACAAATTTTTGTGTCCATTCAGGTAACAGGATCTGAGGTTCCAACCTCAATTTATATACTTTGCAATACACACGTGAGAGTAATGGGCAAACTTCGATTCTTAAACCAGAGAAAAATTGACTTTGAGACCCACTGAGATAATTCAACTTATGGTAAAAAGTTGAAGTCTAGTCTTTGATTCCAGATTGGTCTAGCATATTTGAGCAAGGTGGATAAGAAACAAATTAAATTGGCTAGACTTAATCATTATTCCTCATTTTTTTTGCAGTGATCATTTTTATGAGGAAACTAATCTGTTGCCATAATTATTCAACAAAAGTTGCTATAAAACATTTTTATTGATTGCCATATTTTTGGTCATCAGAGAAATGCTATATCAATTTTTTTTATAGATAATTCTTTGATTTTTAATTTATAAATTGTTTTCGTTTGAACATTCTCTTCACTTTTCATTTGATTTTTTTTTTTTTTTTTTTTAGATAAAATTTATTTTATATCCTTTCATAACTAACACCCTTATAGAATTGTTGAATAGAATTGTTGAACCAATCAAGTTAGTTCCACTGTTACTGCCCTCATTTGTTCTGTTTACATTTTTTAATAATAAAGAATTGAATTATGATTTGTGAATCACCTGTTCTTTTGTATTTTCAGTTATTTTAAAAGAGTATTTAAAAATTATAGAGATTTAAATATATACAGTAAAATTTGTGACACTTAAGAAGGATCTATGGAGATCTTTAGATCAGTTACTCAAAGCGTCCTTGGAACTCCACATTCAGGAACACAGTCTAGTGGGGCTGAAACTGTAAGTAAAACTTTTCCTTTATTTAATTTTAATTCTTTGAATATTTAATTAATTGATGTTAAAAAAATTTTCAATAAAAAAAAAAATTTCCGTTATTCTTATGTATCTTTATTGCTAAAAATTTAATATCTACCGCAAATTTTAATATAGTTCCATAGTTTTATTTTTCCTCGTTAATTAACAGTAAAAATTAAAGTCAGTTTCCAAATGCTGAGTATTTAATTCTTAATCTTTCAAAAGTGATTATATGTATACTTACACTGAATTCTTTCTTAGTTTATTATAGTGTTTGTTTCTATCCTCATAATTTACTATAGTAAAATACAGGATTTCTTCTTTAAACTTGAACTTTATGAGAATTATTAATGAACTTCCTTTGAAAATTTATTTTAAAAAAATATGATAACTTCTGTAAAGTATGTATATTTTAATTAACCTGTATCATTATTATACATATAATTTGATGTTTATCAATCAGGTTGAAAGGCTTCTCGATAGAGTTCAATCTTCAACATTGCTGGAGGATCGAAGAGATGGATGTCGTGCCCTTAAAGCTTTATCAAGAAAATATAGATTGCTCGTTGGAGCTCATGGAATGGATACATTAATTCAGGTCTCCTTTTATTTATTTTCATTTTAACTTAAATTTGCTATTTTATATTAATAGTATTAATGATAAGAAAATTGGGATTAGTTGCGTGTTTTTTATTACAGGTTCTTGAGAGTGACCGTAGTGATCATGAAATTGTTAATTATGCCTTGGAAACTCTTGTGAATATAACTTCAGATGAAATGTTTATTAAAGATGGTTTGTTAATTTTAATATACTTTTAATCTTTGACGTTTGTGTCATATATTGGTAATATTTTTTCACAGTTTAATAGAGGTTTGCAGACAAAGTGATTTGAAAGATGTTTAAAATTCATTTTTTACTATATATATATATATATATATATATATATATATATATATATATATATATATATATATATATATATATATATATATATATATATATATATATATATATATATATATATATATATATATATATATATATATATATATAATTAGATGATGATGAAAATGCAGGAGAACAAGAATCAACTAATATTGGAGAACAGTTTACTGAAATTTTTATTAAAAGAGTAGAAAATATAGGTCTAGTCATGAGTCTTATGGACGAATTCGATTTCAAAGTTCGATTCCCAGCTATGAAACTTCTTAATAATTTGCTAAGAAATAGGTTTGTTAAGAATTATTATTATTATTATTATTATTATTATTATTATTATTATTATTATTATTATTATTATTATTATTATTATTATTATTATTATTATTATTATTAGGCCAAAGGAAGTACAAGAAGTTATTTTGGTAACCCCAAGTGGGGTTTCTAAGTTGATGGATATGCTCTCTGACAGCAGAGAAATAATAAGAAACGATGTAAGTGTTTAAGTCATATATATATATATATATATATATATATATATATATATATATATATATATATATATATATATATATATATATATATATATATATATATATATATATATATATATATATATATATATATATATATATATTTGTTTTGCTTATATGGGGTGAATTTTTTTTATTATTTGAGGTTATTTAAATTTTTAATAGACTCTGCTGCTGCTCACGGAGTTGACAAAGGGCAACACCAACCTGCAGAAGATCGTTGCTTTTGAGAACGCTTTTGATCACTTGTTTGGCATTGTTAAAGCGGAAGACCTGTCTGATGGGGGCGTTGTTGTAGGAGACTGTTTAGGGCTAATGCTAACTCTATTGAAAAATAATCCATCGAATCAAACCTTTTTCAAAGAAGGTGATTATTATTATTATTATTATTATTATTATTATTATTATTATTAATCTGGGATATGCTTCCTATTTTGAAATGCTTATTAAATAAAAAAAAAATTATGATAATACTAAAAAAAAGATCAGTCTTAAATATCTAGATAGGTTAAAAGAAACGTATAATAAAAATGGTGAATTTTATTTAGAAATTAATACAGCTAATTTTTTTTTTTTTTTTTTTTTTATTTTTTTATTTGTGTGTGTGTGTTTTTTTTTTTTTTTTTTTTTTTTTTTTTTTTTTTTTTTTTTTTTTTTTTTTTTTTTTTTTTTTTTTTTTTTTTTTTTTTTTTTTTTTTTTTTTTTTTTTTTTTTTTATGTTTCAAACATGAGAAATTTGAGTTGAAACTTCTCTAGTAGAATATATATTTTAGAGAAAACTTTTTAGTAGGTCTGCAGAGGCTTAAAAGTTTTTTTTTTGGGAGCAGCTGGAGCCAAATGTTTAGAAGAATTTGGAGACATATGTTCTTTCAGAAAGTATATATATAGCTCTTAATTCATTTTCTTTTTTTTTTTCTTTTTTCACACCTGGTTTTCACCATCGAAATTAATGTTGTGTTTGTGAGGCTCAAGGAAACAGATAGAAATTTAATTAAAAGATAGAAATTCACTATCTTTTTTTCTTTTTTTTTTAAATATATTCTGTGCATTCATTTTCTAGGGCGTTATATTCAAAGAATGTCTGAATTCTTTGACTTCTCCGTGGATGGTGAAGCAAGCAACAGTGGCTGGTCAACGCAGAAAGTGGCAAATGTTCATTATATGCTTAAGGTAAAAATAAACCTACTATATATATATATATATATATATATATATATATATATATATATATATATATATATATATATATATATATATATATATATATATAT
>SEYY01014623.1:7500-10000 GCA_009176605.1 Armadillidium nasatum | reverse complement strand
TTCTGCCTTCAGGGATTACCGTCGTCTTCAAACTTCAGAATCTCATTCAGCTTATATTTCATCTCGGATAATATATATATATATATATATATATATATATATATATATATATATATATATATATATATATATATATATATATATATATATATATATATATATATATATATATATATATATATATATATATATATATTATATATATATATATATATATATATATATATATATATATATATATATATATATAATATATATATATTGTTCTAACCAATTCAACTCCTCACCCCCCTTGTGCCAAACAGAATCTGTATTAATCGGTATTCTCTTGTTTAAATATAATTGCGTGCTGTTTATAGATAATTCATTGTGAAACTAAAAAAGCTTCGTTATAACCCTTTGAAGATACTACTTGGTAGTTAATTAGTTGAGGCCTTGTTAAGATAACAATGTAAATAAGTGCAATAATGATGCTGTATAAACGGCACGCAGTTAAACCGACCAATGAGAGGGAGAGGCCCTCTGGTGGATTGAAATGTCTTTCGAAAAGCGTGAATAGGGAAGAACTCGGTTTAGCGTACGATAGAGTCGCCACAAGACTTCTGTGGCGGGGAGCTAAACGCCAAAACCATCAACTAATTACCATTTAAATATTAATAGTGAATATAAGAAACAATAGATTAGAAAAAGGGAACGAAGAGTTACGGTGCTTTGTATTAAATTTGATAAACAAAAGATCCTTCCATTTTTTTGTTGTTTTGTAACTAGATTTAAGGAAATAAAGTTTAAAATAAAAACAAAGCTTTTAGTAACGATTTCTCCTTGATATACCAAGCAAATTGTTATTGCATTTGCATATATATATATATATATATATATATATATATATATATTATATATATATATATATATATATATATATATATATATATATATATATATATATATATATATATATATATATATATATATATATATATATATATATATATTCACAGGTTCTCCTAGAGACAGATTTAACTACGAAGAAATAGAAGGCCGTGCCTTAAGTAAGTTCATTGGAGTATAGAAATATTTTTCTTTATTTTTTTTATTGTTGATTCAAATCCTATTTGTTTCACTACACCTCCAATTGATTTGATTAATGACAAAAATATCACAAAAAAAAAATATTTTATTTCTGAAAAGACATGTGAAGCATATGAAAAGTAGCTTCACCGATTTATTTTCTAATTAAACAATAACAACGATTTTGCAAAGCATTTTTCATTATGTTGTGTATCGTTTTAATGAAAATTATAACATAGTAAAAGGATTACTTAGTAACTTAGATCAATGTTATAATTTTAGGACAATCTGGAATCCATATTTATTGCCTCAATAAAAGTTAAATAAATTTAAAATGGCTTCGTAAATAACAAAGGCTTATTTTGATAATCAGAAATTATTTTTATATTTGTCTTTATTTATTTTCTTGATTAATAGTTTTACAGGAAAAACGATAATATTTGTTTGAAAATTGCTTAATTAACGACATGGTAACTAATATGTTTAAAATAGGCAACTTCCTAGGATAGAGTGACCATCCGTCCTGAATTTTTCGGGACAATCCCGATTGTTTAAGTCATGTCTCGATTTTTTAGAGTCATCGGGACGGACATTTTTTCCGATTTTTAGATTTGCAAAAATTTTTTATTCAGCCAGCCAGAGGGTGCGGTGCGTGTAAGCAGGAGAGAGCAAAAATTTTTTTTTTTTTTTTTTTTTTTGTAGAATATTCTTAACTAATAAGCCATATGACTTGGTTTTGAAAACAATTTTCTTATTTATTCTTTATATTAAAAATCACCCTTTAAACTCAAATGCAAAAGGGGCATTTCCCCGTTTTGCCTATGAATCTTCCTATTCTTTGGACTTACTGCATATACATTAGTATATATATTTACATTGTGATTATATCTTAAGAAAGTAACATTGTAAACCATGTTTAAAGGAAGATTATCGTTATTTATGATCCTTAGTTTGCCTTCGTGTAAGCCAGGAACTATTTTTATTTCAGTTCAGTGTAACTTTCGTCCATAAAACAAATTCAGAATGCTCTTCCAGGTTTTATCCTGGTTCAATGGCACATGATAAATTTAAAGGTTCTCCGTGTTTGGTACCAGTACCATAGGATATAAGTATTAGAGTCTTTGACGTTCTTTTCAAATGGAGGCGTCTCTTCTTTAAATACTTTATTTCGTAGGTATTTTCCATTCTTTGTTCTTACAATTTTCATTGCGGGATACTTCAACATACATATCATATAGTTCTAGTATTTGGACAACTCAATTCCTCCATCTCTCTATTCGACACAACTTCTGCACAACTACAACATCTTCGAAAACACAACTCAAATCTTCGTCTGTCCTTAATATTACCTCCTCCACTGAAAAAGGCTCGTGCGACACGGACTTTCTACACATTATCATCCTTTCTCTGTCAAACTTTCTGACCACAGACT
>SEYY01014623.1:0-2500 GCA_009176605.1 Armadillidium nasatum | reverse complement strand
TTGTATCATAATATCAATTATTTCAGAGTAAGATGTTGATAGTTGAAGTAAAGTTCAAGAATCTACTTGTAGGGAAGTGTCTTATTTCAGTGTAAGATATTGATAGTTGAAGTAAGGTTTTAGAATCTGCTTGAATGGGAGTGAATTATTTCAGTGTAAGAAATTGATAGTTGAAGTAAAATTTTGGAATCTTCTTGAAGGGAAGTGAATTATTTCAGTGTAAGATATTGATAGTTGAATTAAAGTTTTAGAATCTACTTGAAGGGTATGATGTTGATAGTTGAAGTAAAATTTTAGAATCGCTTGAAGGATGGTGTTGATAGTTGAAGTAAAGTTTTAGAATCTGCTTGAAGGGTATGATGTTGATAGTTGAAGTAAAGTTTTAGAATCTGCTTGAAGGGTATGATGTTGATAGTTGAAGTAAAGTTTTAGAATCTGCTTGAAGGGTATGATGTTGATAGTTGAAGTAAAGTTTTAGAATCTGCTTGAAGGGTATGATGTTGATAGTTGAAGTAAAGTTTTAGAATCTGCTTGAAGGGTATGATGTTGATAGTTGAAGTAAAGTTTTAGAATCTGTTTGAAGGGAAGGTGTCTGTATGTTTATAGTATTCAATGTACCCTCACAGGAGTGTCAAGAATCATATTTATGTTACTCGATATTTTGAATGCATTTCAGTTACAATGATTCAGATTAATTTTCGGGTTAAACAAAATTCAAGACGGTCATTCAAATTTCATCGCTGTTTCAGTGATGCATAGTTAATTTTGAGTGCGTCAGTGTCTTTGTATCCAATTTGAAAATGAGCCTTTCTTAATATTTCAGTTTGCAGTTTTCTCTATGGTTTGTTTGCTTTTATGTTTTTTTTTTCAGGATATTTGAATAGGAAAAAGAGAAATAGCATAGTGGTGTTGAATTTAATAAGCTTATTATTTTAACTATGGAAAAATGTCTGAATTCTTGCTAATGAACAAGTGAACAAGTGTTTTTCCTTCATATTCGTAAAATAAGAGCATTGATGTTTTTATTAAATGGGTATTCTTTTTTTCTTGTTAGGATGAGGAAGCGGTTTACCATCACTGCAAATCTCTTGAGAAGGATGTTATTGAAAAATAGAATAAGAGTTAGGAATAAGGCCAAAACCATGAGAAACAGTATTACTGATGTTTTTAAATGGCAAATGGTGAAAGTTTAAAACAGCTGTTGTAATATTATAGGAAAGGAAATAGAAAAAAGGGTTAAATAGAGAGGGATAGGTAACTGATGGGTACCTTTAAAAATCAGAGCTTTATTCAAGAGGAAATCAAAAAAGTCATAAGAAGAAGAATATGTAGATGACCTGTAGATTGCTCCTTATAGTATTCATACTGGTGATCTGAGAAAAGTCTAGAAAATAAAAAGCTGCTTCCAAATCTCCATGTTTAGGATTTATCCATAAACCTTGATTAATGCTGTCCTTAAAACGATCAGAAAGTATAACGGGTAGAGTTAGCGAATGCTTGTAGCTGGAAGGAATGCCTGAAATTGAAGAACTGAGAAGAAACTGTTTATCAGAAATGGTTACATGCAAGCTTGTTAGCACAAGGCTTACGAACTCCAGGTTGAATTCATCAGGATCATACTTGTTTTTGAGAGCAGATATTTCATCTTTAGAAGAAATAACAAATCTTCATCAAAATGTATTTCTTTCAGTTGATGAGGAAGGAGAAATTGGGGATAAAAATGTTACAAAACAACAGGATGATATGAATGGGGGATTGATGTCGGAGAGTTCAAACGACAGAAGTAGCTGGTAAGAACAGAAAGTGTGATTTAGAAGGAAAGGAGAGAACATTAAAGCTAGAATATTGAAAATGAATATTATTGTAGAAATTTTGAAGAAGAAGGAAAAAAAAAAAGATCATGAAAACTGGGCAACCCTCGTCAGCACCGATCTATTATTACAAAGCCTGAAAACTCGCAAACAATGATATGGGTAAAAGATCTGAAGGAACAATTATTGTAAGACGTCCCCAGAAGTTTTTTTTTTTACAGAATTCATTTGATGTAGTCACATTCTTTTATGGCACTGTTAAAAGAAGGGGTGATTGTGTAAATTATACAGGTCGAGTGTATAGAAGAAAAGAGCTCCTGATAAAGTATACTGCTCACAATTCCGGGTAGGGAAGAATAAAAACGGAATATACAATTTACTTCAGTGAAGAGTCAAACGACAGCCATTTATCATCGGAGTAAAGAGACAGAAGGAAAATGACGCCTAATGGAAAGTTAACTGCACCGATCTGATAGCGCCAACAATTCTCTCTCTCTCTCTCTCTCTCTCTCTCTCTCTATATCATATATATATATATATATATATATATATATATATATATATATATATATATATATATATATATATATATATATATATATATATATATATATATATATATATATATATATATATATATATTATATATATATATATATATATATATATATATATATATATATATATAT
>SEYY01014622.1:5000-21475 GCA_009176605.1 Armadillidium nasatum | reverse complement strand
TTATTATTATTATATTATTATATTATTATTCATTATTATTATTATTATTATTATTATTATTATTATTTATTTATATTATTATTATTATTTTTATTGATCTTATTTTCTCCTCTCAGCTGCATTTGCAGGATTGATGGGAGTCGGACTAGCTTTCATAGTGGCTCATTTAGGAACTATATTCCAAGTTACTTACAGTATCACTGGAGCTTTCATCGGACCTCTTGATGGTCTTTTTGTTACAGCAATTTCAGCTCCGTGGGTTGATAAAAAGGTGCGCATTAACATTAGTTAAATAAAGCTTTTTAAGTTTTTTCAAATTTATTCTTAATCTCTTAATTAAATTGATAAACGTCCTGTACAAGCTCAAACATACAGGAGTGAATGCCTTATTTAAAGGTAATTAACACCATCGAAAAATACAGTATTCGATTAACTTTTGTATTAAAAAAAATTTTTCCCATATAAAATAAATTCATGAATTATAAACCATTATTTATTCTAAATTTTCCAGGACTATGCATAAAAGTTCTAAAGGAAATTAGTTGTTCCTTTCTTTAGAAGATTTAAATTTGTGAACAAAATCATTTTGTAAAGAACTATGTTCATATATATATATATATATATATATATATATATATATATATATATATATATATATATATATATATATATATATATATATATATATATATATATATATATATATATATATATATATATATATATATATATATAAAATTTCTATATTATAATGATAAAGAAAAAAAATTTAAATTTTTCACATTTATTTATTTTATCTCATTTTTTTCCACTTTTCCTATCTCAGGGAGCATTTGTTGGATTTGTAACCTCTTTCTTGTTCAACGTTTGGCTTCTAATTGGACAGATGGTATATGAAACTGGTAAAACTGCTAACTTACCTTTATCTACAAGTGGATGTCCAGAGGAGCTTTTGAATTTAACACTTCAGTCAAATAATATGAATGACACACTTATTTTGGAAGTCACAACTACTTTTGAAAATTTAAATTTTGAAGCAAAAGACAAGTAAGAATATTTTTTATATATTGTAAAAAGAAACAAAAAAGAAAACATATTTTACACCTTGTTTAGTAAAAAAGAAACTTTTGGGGAGTTGTTTTCAATTCTTAAATAGGAATAAAAAATCCATTTCAGTTATTAATTACATTCTAATTACTATAATGTAAAATTTGTTTAATAGATCCTTTAGCTTTTTCATGATAGAGTTTACATATATATTTTTTTTGCAATTTCCTTTACTTAAATTTTCTTTCAGAGGCCATTTGCTGATGTATGACATATCATATTGCTATATTGGAACTATTGGAATACTTATAGTTTTCATAGTTTCCACTCTTGTTTCAATATTAACCGGTAAGATGAAAAAATCAACATATATATATATATATATATATATATATATATATATATATATATATATATATATATATATATATATATATATATATATATATATATATATATATATATATATATATATATATATATATATATATATATATATATATATATATATATATATATATATATATATATATATATATATATATATATATATATATATATATATATATATATATATATATATATATATATATATATATAAGACAAAAAGGGTTGAGGGAACGGTCACAAACATTAACTTCATTGATATACAAACACGACGTTTCGACCCACTACAAAGGTCATCTTTAGGGCATCTGCAGATTATGATAGATATTATGGTAATAAAAATAAGAATAATATTAAGAACAGTATAATAATAAAGAAAATTTTTTATTTTTTTACTTTTGAGATATTTTTATAGAAAATAATTCTCTGATTCCAAATAAACAATTAGTTTTTCGTAATTCCAATAATTCCAAATGGTTACTGAGATATGACCACTCAAAAATATCTCGAAGTGGGACCCTCCAACATAAGGACACAAAATTTTGGTTGGGTGTGGAATTTTTTTTTTCAGCAGTTCCTTAGTAAAATCTTTGCTGATTCCAAATCTGTAATTAGTTTTTCATAATTCCAAACAGTTCCTGGAAAAAGACTTTTCAAGTGACACCTTTCGGAAGACCTTGAATCTGGAGGCATGTGCCACCTCAAATAAAATTATTATTATTAATTTTTAAAAAAAAAAAATTTTTTTTTTGTATATTATCATAGAAAATAATAAGCATATTCCAAATATGTAATTAGTTTTTCATAATTCTAAATGGTTACTGAGATATGACCACTCGAACATGGAATGTACTTCAGAAGCGACATTATGAGTTTTACGTTTATGCGTTTTTCTCGAATAATCCCTTTTCAAAATTGCAAAAAAAAAAAAAAAAAAAAAAAAAAAAAAAAAAAAAAAAAAAAAAAAAAAAAAAAAAACTGCATCGGAATCTTCAAACTTTTTTTTCATTATTGAATTAGAGACAGTTAGAAGATGATATGTGCAAAGTCAGATCTCCAAAAAATATGCGGATTACATAAAATATTCACTTAAACTCAAAAAATTTCAAAAAAATAAAAAAATTGCAAAATTTTGGGCAAGATATAAACCATCTAAGCCACAACGTATTAACAAAATCTTATACTTATTTGATTCCTACATATATTTCCAAATCTTTAAAAAAAAAAAAGAAAAAAAAATATATATTTTATGAAGGATTTAGTGAAAAAAGTCAAAATGGGAAAATGGTGGCTTTGATCCCACATAAAAAATAAACCCCTTCGGCAATTCATCTCATTTCATCTAAATGTATTTATTAATGTTTTCCCTTTAAAATCATTCTCTATCGAAGTCTATAAAAAATAGATTTCCTCGCGGTTGAAGGACCTCCAAATTTACCTGTGACAATCTTTGTTTTATCGAATTCACTATTTCTCTTAGGATTGTACATTGGGGTAGTGACATCATAATCCTTAGATTACAACTGTGGGAAAATTAGATGGCCACGAATTTACTTCGTAATTACCTAATTACTTCAGTCGTTTTTTCGTTGTTTACAATCGCATCGTTCCTTCGTTTATGTAACTTCAAAGCAAGGAAAGCTTTATATTTATATATTGAATTTTTTTAAATCAAAAACCCCAAACTCCCCAGTCTTAAAACACATATACGAACACTATATATATATATATATATATATATATATATATATATATATATATATATATATATATATATATATATATATATATATATATATATATATATATATATATATATATATATATATATATATATATATATATATATATATATATATATATATATATATATATATATATATATATATATATATATATATATATATATATATATATATATATATATATATATATATATATATATATATATATATATATATATATATATATATATATTACGGGGGAGGGAAGTAGCGCTCCCGAAGCGATGAGATTACCCCCTGTTGGGTATACGGGGTGTTAAAGGTACTCCTATCTCATCCCGGTGCCCAATGGTTCGCTCCCTTTCGCGCTCACCTTCTATCTACACGGAGTGGCTCTCCTTTACATACATAAAACATTTCTAACACATCTTAAAAAAATAAAATAAAATCAAAATGGCGTCAACTTCGGTAGCCTCGGAGAAGCCACGGGGGGCGGCTTCCAAAAATAGCCCCTCATCCACCCCTTCCCCCATCACCACTTGGGAGTTGGTGGCCTCCGGTGATGGGGTTGGTGCCACCAGGACTCGGCCGCCGGCTTGTCCTGATGCACGGTCTATTTTTTTCATTAATTTCTGCAACATTCGCGGTCTGCACTCTAATTTCCACTTTGTTGAACATCACCTCTCTTCTTCTAGACCTCACCTCTTATTCTTGACCGAAACTCAGATGTTTGAGCGTTCTGATAGCAAACCCTATTCTGTTTCCTCCTACTGTCTCTATCCTCAATTTTCAGCCAAAGGCGGTTGTTGTGCATATGTGCGCAACGATGTCGTTTGTTCTCGTGTCTCTAATTTGGAGTCTTCCGAATTTTCCACCTTATGGCTTAGGCTCTCTTGCCACTCTACGACTAAATTCATTTGTTCAGTTTATTTATCTCCTAATTCTACTGACTATGCTAAATTCTTCGACTATTTAAACTCCAAAATAGAGCACATTCTCTCTTCTTCTCCTTTCTCTGAAATCATCATATTAGGTGATTTCAATGTTCACCACCGCCAATGGCTTTCTTCTAGTTCTCATGATACAGCTGGTGAACGTGCCTTCCTTTTCGCTATCCAAAACGACCTTGAGCAGTTGGTGCAGCTCCCTACTCGTATCCCTGATCGTCTTGGAGATGAACCCAACGTTCTAGACCTTTTCCTAACTTCTAATCCTTCTCCTTATACTGTTAAACTCTTTCCTCCTCTGGGTTCCTCCGATCATCTTCTTATCTCTGTATCCTCTTCTATCTCTTCAAGTCTTCCGCAGGAAAGACCCCCTTCTACGGAAAGGAAACGCTTGTGGCACTTCGGTGCCGCAAGCTGGTCGGACTTGCGGTCGTACTTCTTTGATTTCCCGTGGAATGATTATTGCTTCCGTGGGAGGGGTCCCTCGGAGTGTGCAGAACGCATTACTGAGGTGATTCTCTCTGGCATGGAGGCATACATTCCATATTCTTTCCCTTCTACTAAACCTAACAAACCTTGGTTTAACTCTGCTTGTTCTCGTGCTATCCGCCGCAGGGACGCTGCCTTCAGGGATTACCGTCGTCTTCAAACTCCAGAAACTCACGCTTCTTATATTTCATCCCGGAATCGTGCAAAATCTATCCTTCGTAACACTAAAAACTCCTTTCTCCGTAAAAAATGCAATAATCTTTCTGGTTCCTCTTCTTCACGTTCTTTCTGGCATTTTGCAAAAAATGTCAACTCTAACTTTGCTTCTTCCTCTTTCCCTCCTTTAATATCTTCCGACGGCACAACTGCCGTTTTACCTTCTTCTAAAGCTGAACTCTTTGCTCAAACTTTTGCCTCTAATTCAACCTTAGACGATTCCGGAGCTGTTCCTCCTCCTTCAACCCCCTCTAACTCAATTATGCCTGAAATTAGAATTTCTTCTAAAGATGTCATTTCTGCTCTCTCTGAGCTTAATACTAAGAAGGCGTACGGTCCCGATGGTATTCCTCCTGTGGTTCTCAAAACTTGTGCTTCCGAGCTTGCACCCTGCCTCGGTAAACTATTTCGTCTTTGTCTCTCTACTTCAACCTTCCCTTCTTGCTGGAAACGTGCGCTCATTCAACCTGTGCCGAAGAAGGGGGACCCTTCTCAACCCTCCAACTACCGTCCTATTTCTTTGACCTCCGTTCTCTCTAAAGTTTTCGAATCTATCCTTAACAGGAAGATTTGGAAGCATCTCAATTCTTCTAATCTTATCTCTGATCGCCAGTATGGCTTTCGTAAGAAACGCTCTACAGGTGATCTTCTTTCCCTTCTCTCTGAATCTTGGTCCTCCGCTATTCGGCATTTCGGTGAATCTTTTGCTGTCGCGCTGGACATATCGAAAGCCTTCGATAGAGTCTGGCACAAAGCTTTGATTTCTAAACTTCCCTCTTTTGGTATCTATCCTTCTCTCTGTGATCTTCTCGCTAATTTCCTTTCCGGTCGTTCTATAGCAGCTGTTGTAGATGGCCACCGTTCATCCTTTAAATCTATTAACAGTGGTGTTCCTCAGGGTTCTGTACTATCACCAACACTTTTTCTACTCTTCATTAATGACCTTCTCTCTATCACTTCATCTCCTATCCACTCCTATGCTGATGACTCCACCCTTTCATTATTCCTTCCATTTTGAAAAACGTCCCACCCAACAGCAGTTGATAGAACAACTAACCTCTGATCTTTCTCGTATTTCAAATTGGGGCAGAGAAAACATGGTTGTTTTCAATGCCTCAAAAACTCAGTTCCTCCATCTCTCCACTCGACACAATCTTCCACACAACTATGATATCTTCTTCGAAAACACACAACTCATGCCTTCATCTGTCCTTAATATTCTCGGTGTTTCTTTTTCTCGTGATCTTTCTTGGAAAGATCACATTACTTCTCTTTCTAAACAATCTTCTAAGAGGTTGGGTGTTCTGAGGCGCCTTCAGAATTTCTTCACGCCACCCCAGTTGCTTGCTCTGTATAGGGGTGTTGTTCGCCCCTGTATGGAGTATGCTTCGCACATCTGGGGTGGTTCCACACATACAGCTCTCTTAGAGAAGGTGGAGTCAAGGGCATTTCGTCTCATCAACTCTCCTGCTCTTACTAACTCTCTACAATCTCTTTCTGCCCGTCGAATTGTTGCGTCACTCTCTCTTTACTATCGCTATTACAACGGACACTGCTCTTCTGAGCTCTCTCGTTGCATACCTCCTCCATTGAGAAGAGCTCGTGCGACACGCCTTTCTACACATTCTCATCCTTTCTCTGTCCAACTCTCCGACCCCAGACTTAACCGCTATGCTCAGTCTTACATATACTCTACTGGTAAAGTCTGGAACACACTCCCTTCATCTGTTTTCCCAACTTCCTTTGACTTGCATACTTTCAAACGCCGTGTGTCTGGACACGTCGGCCACCATCGACCATGATAATAGACCTTTCCCAACTCCGGTGGAATTTGGTAGGCCTCTGGCCTTTGCCCACCGGAGGAGATATATATATATATATATATATATATATATATATATATATATATATATATATATATATATATATATATATATATATATATATATATATATATATATATATATATATATATATATATATATATATATATATATATATATATATATATATATATATATATATATATATATATATATATATATATATATATATATATATATATATATATATATATATATATATATATATATATATATATATATATATATATATATATATATATATATATATATATATATATATATATATATATATATATATATATATATATATATATATATATATATATATATATATATATATATATATATATATATATATATATATATATATATATATATATATATATATATATATATATATATATCGAAATTTTTAAAATAAGAAAAGTAATTTTAAATTATCAATTTTAAAATAAGAAAAGTAATTTTAAATTATCTGTTTTAGGTGTAACAAAACCTGAAGAAGTAAACCCTAAATTAGTTTACGGTCCATCTTTATACGTCTACAAGAAACTTTGGAAAGTTTTCTCAAATAAAAAGACTGTAACAATCTCGACGGAAGTTGATGTGAAGCCATCAAATGATTATATGGATTGTGTAACATATACTTATATTCCATCTGAATCAGTAGAAGAGAATGAAGAAAAGACATTGTAGTACTAATTTTTTTCATTTTTTTTATGACATTGGGAAAATTGTTTTCTCTATAATCGAGAGTTGGTATTCTAGATTCTATTTTAATAAAAAAAATAATTATTTAGAATCCTGTTCATTGTTTTTGTTAGACATTTATATATTTCACTATTACTATTCACTATTACTATTCTTACTATTCACTTCAGGTGTTTGCATTATTATTATTATTATTATTATTATTATTATTATTATTATTATTATTATTATTATTATTATTATTATTATTATTATTATTATTGTCATAATTATTATAAAAATATACTAAATTTATCATATTGGTTCCTACATCTTATCAATAAAGTGAAGATTCTTCAAAACCTTAAAACAGAATTTAAATATGACAATAATAATACTAATGATTTGTTTTTTTCACCTTCTAAAATTAAAGATGTAAAATATTGAAATGATAAGTTAGAGACATACTATTAATACATTCATATGTTTATTCTATTTCACATAATTTATAAATTTGATAAAAATATTTGCTTTCTAATTTATGTTCCAACCTGCCAACATATTAATTTTTAAATTCAGATTTATAGTAGTAATTATCTTCTTTTAATTAAGTAAACTGTATTTCTAATGAGGTTAACTTACAATAAATAACCAGTTTGCTAACATTATACAGAGAAATGAATTGAAATGAATAGAAATGGATTGAAAAGAAAAGTGGAAGACGAATTTACCATTTAATTCTTGAAAACTGCAGAAATACAATTGCCTCTTTTAGATAATGAAATAATGCAAAAAAAAAAAGATTTTTTAAGAGAAGCTGCGATTTGAGAAGATAATCCTTTATTTTTAATTGGGTAGTCGAAGATTTTAGGGTAGTAAGAATACCTTTAAACAGAATGGCCGAATGAAATAATTGATTGGTCAAGTAGTTACATGAGTATGGGAACATTAAATATTTGACAGATTTTAATGCCTTATATTTTTCCTAGAATGTAAATTCTCAAAGTTACTCGCATCTGTCGGTAAATTTTTCTGCGGGGTTCCTCTTTAGGGTGAAAATATTCTCTCAGTTATTCTAAGCCAGTGGAGGATCTAAATTTTTTGAACCTTGAAGCTTCAACTATTATGAAAACCCATTCAGAACTAGTGGATAATTCAGTTATTCCATTATTTAATTGTGTTATTCTCAATGGTGTACTGGGTTATTTCACCTGTTCAAGTTACATGTGTGGAAAAAATTCCCGTAACAGCATATGATCCTGAGATCTTTTGATGACATTCCTTCTCGTGGTTTGAAAGATATGCGTATGAGCTAACGCCTGCCTTCATTCAACTGTACACTCTATGACTTCATACTAATACTTTCTGTTTGTGAATGTATTCAGTCGATCCGAAAAAAAGATCTAAACGTTCTAATCGTTTTAACCAGCTTCCTTAACCTTTCACTTGTATTATTTCTAAAATCTTTCAAATTCTAATTTCAGGATAATCTGAAATATCATCCCCTTCTTTAAGTCTACTGGTGACATACTCTCCTCTCTCACTGAATTATTGTCTTCTGCATTTTGGGAGTACTGTGAGTAATGTGTGGTAACGTTTGACATTTCCAAAGCTTTTGACACTTTAAAAGAAATATCACTACTTTCTAAACTTCCTTCCTTTGGGTTTATTCTTTTCATTTGCCAACTCAGATTCTTTCATATCGCACTTGTTGATGAAGCGATCTCTTCCACCTTTCCTGCTAATTGTGATGTTTCTCAAAGTTCTATTGTCTCCAACTTTATTCTTACATTTCATAAACAATCTTCTCAGCCTCACTTCTAATTCCATTAATCCTTGTGACGACGAGTCGCCTCCCAAGATTTCACTCATTTCAAATCTGCTCTTTTTTTTTTTTTTTTTTTTTATGTTACTTTTTGATCTTGTTGTTCTGGATGGATTTCCCGTAGAAGGACTGGGTTTCGCCTCAACCTTGTAAGATTCATTTCTTTAAAATCTCGTCCACTGTTCTCAATGCGTATCTATGATGAACCAATCTTCTTTAAAAGAAAATTAACACTCTCTTTAACTTATTTTCATAGGCAACTCCTGCAAGGAATTTAATAAATACTGGCTTTGTGTTTCATTGTTACAGTATGTTTTGAGAAGAAAAACCCTCTAAAATTAGTGAAGATAGAAGGAGCAGACATTATATCCGGAAGAAGAACTTTATTTAAACTTACAACAAAAGCATCAAAGAACAAAAACTTTTTTCCTCCTTTACAACCCTTAAAATGGAAAATAAAAACTCTTTCTTGCACTAAATTGTGCTGATTTTATGAAATACTATGGATTTCCTAACCTTGAAAACTCTCTCTCTCTCTCTCTCTCTCTCTCTCTCTCTCTCTATATATATATATATATATATATATATATATATATATATATATATATATATATATATATATATATATATATATATATATATATATATATATATATATATATATAAATCCAAAAAATGATGGAAAAAATGAGTTATAAATTAGTGGTAGCAAGTACAAAAAATTGTGTACTATGCACAAGGAAAACGAAATATGTCCTACTCCTATAGTTCCTTAACAATCAAATCATCACAAATTCTCAAGTCCACTACACACATTGTTTTCAAACTTTAAAATTGATTTATCTCGAAACAGTTTTTTCTTTTTACTCAAAGTCTTTTCCTTGTAAGCCCACGATATCAACATGGATCTGATTCGGGAGAGATAGCGATTTACAGGTTGATGAGGTAGCATGAGAAAAAATCGGAAAGAGCCCTTTTTATTTCACAACAATTAGAGTACTAGGAGTTATACATGATGGAGCTACATGACATGTTCAAAATAACCACCCACGGCCTAAATACATCATTGAGCGCGATTATGCTATTGTGTTTGACGCATTCCCCATGCAGTATTTGAGGATTCAGCCGAATTTCATGTGCAGCATTAAAAATTCTCTGTATTAATTCGTTGCAATTATTAGCTGTCGCTGCATAGACAAGGTCTTTCATGTGTCTCCAAAGGCAATAATTCAATGGGGTTAGGTCAGGTGATCGTGTTTACCAAGCATATGGTTCCCTCTGTCGATCCAGCGGTCTGGATATGTCCGATGAAGATACTAACACACAATGCGGTGTGTTACACAAAATCTACACCTTGGTACAAATGATCACTAAACAGTTTTAGCCGAAGTTATTGTCATTTGAAAGTGAAGTAAGGACTAGACTTTGAATACGGTTGCTAAGCAGCATTAGTCATCGTTACTGTCATTTGTAGGTGAACATTGTTGTTAGTGTACTCATGTCTTTGACGTTTACGAATGTAGGATATGCAGATATGCATTATATTTACGGCTTTTGTAATGGTGGTGCCAGAGTTTACGCGCTGGAATATTATCTATGCTTCCCACAACTCTATCCTCTATCAAATCGACAGGTATTTATCGACATGCATAGACGATTTCTTGAAACTGGATCGTTTCAACTACATTCTGAAAGGGTGTCTGGTAGACTAGAGCACGTGCACGTAGGTGATATTCTTCATACCGCGGTCACAGACTTAACACCCGCAGAATTTCTAGAATCCATTGTACTACTGTGTGGAGAACCTTGCACGATGACTGCTTATATCCGTACCATATACAAAGAATTCAACATCTTCATCAGGACGACTACGATCAAAGAGAAAATTTTTGCCAGTGGATTATTGCTGATTTCGAACATCCGATATTCATTTTATTTACCGATGAGTCAAACTTTTTCGAGACAGTGTTAATAATAATGGGAATAATCATGTATGGTCTCATAATAATCCTCATGCTACTTTCAATACTTGTTGAAAGTAGCTTTCAACACAGATTTTCTGTGAACGTGTGGTGTGATATCATTGGAAATCAGCTTATTAGCCCACATGTGTTTAATGGTTGTCTTAAGGGGGAAGTAAGTGTAAAGGAATTTTCTAGAACTCGAACTATCAATTCTTTTTGAAGATGTTCCTTTGTCAATCCAACCTTCTTTTTATATGCAAAACGACGAGGCACCTACACATTCACACCGCATTGTGTGTTAGTATCTTCATCGGACATATCCAGACGGCTGGATCGACAGAGGGGATCATATGCTTGGGAAACTCGATCACCTGACCTAACCCCATTGAATTATTGCCTTTGGAAACACATGAAAGACCTTGTCTATGCAGCGAGAGCTAATAATTGCAACGAATTAATACAGAGAATATTTAATGCTGCAGATGAAATTCGGCTGAATCCTCAAATACTGCATGGGGAATGCGTCAAACACAATAGCATAATCGCGCTCAATGATGTATTTAGGCCGTGGGTGGTTATTTTGAACATGTCATGTAGCTCCATCATGTATAACTCCTCGTACTCTAATTGTTGTGAAATAAAAAGTGTTCTTTCCGATTTTTCTCATGCTACCTCATCAACTTGTAAATCGCTATCTCTCCCGAATCAGATCCATGTTGATATCTTGGGCTTACAAGGAAAAGACTTTGAGAAAAAAGAAAAAACTGTTTCGAGATAAATCAATTTTAAAGTTTGAAAACAATATGTGTAGTGGACTTGAGGATTTGATTGTTAAGGACCTATAGGGGTAGGACTTTTTTCGTTTTCCTTGTGCATAGTACACAATTTTTTGTACTTGCTACCATTAATTAATAACTCATTTTTTCCATCATTTTTTGGACATATATATATAATATATATATATATATATATATATATTATAATATATATATATATATATATATATATATATATATATATATATATATATATATATAGAGAGAGAGAGAGAGAGAGAGAGAGAGAGAGAGAGACTTTTCAAGGTTAGGATATCCATAGTATTTCATAAAATCCGCACAATTTAGTGCAAGAAAGAGTTTTTATTTTCCATTTTACGGGTTGTAAAGGAGAAAAAAAAGTTTTTGTTCGTTGCTGCTTTTGTTGTAAGTTTAAATAAAATTCTTCTTCCGGATATAATGTCTGCTCCTTCTTTCTTCACTAATTTTAGAGGGTTTTTCCTCTCAAAACATACTGTAACAGTGAAACACAAAGCCAGTATTTATTAAATTCCTTGCAGGAGTTGCCTATGAAAATAAGTTAAAGAGAGTGTTAATTTTCTTTTAAAGAAGATTGGTTCATCATAGATACGCATTGAGAACAGTGGACGAGATTTTAAAGAAATGAATCTTACAGGGTTGAGGTGAAACCCAGCCCTTCTACGGGAAATCCATCCAGAACAACAAGATCAAAAAGTAACAAAAAAAAAGAGCAGATTTGAAATGAGTGAAAACTGGGGAGGCAACTCGTCGTCACAAGAATTAATGAAATTAGATGTTCTGCTGAGAAGATTGTTTATGAAAAGTAAGAATAAAGTTGGAGACCGAATAGAACTTTGAGAAACATCACAATTAGCAGAAAGGTGGAAGAGATCGCTTCATCAACAAGTGCGATATGAAAGAATCTGAGTAAAAACAAGACTGAGTTGGCAAATGAAAGAATAAACTGAAAGGAAGGAAGTTTAGAAAGTAGTGATATTTCTTTTAAAGTGTCAAAAGCTTTGGAAATGTCAAACGTTACCACACATTACTCACAGTACTCCCAAAATGCAGAAGACAATAATTCAGTGAGAGAGGAGAGTATGTCACCAGTAGACTTAAAGAAGGGGATGATATTTCAGATTATCCTGAAATTAGAGTTTGAAAGATTTTAGAAATAATACAAGTGAAAGCTTAAGGAAGCTGGTTAAAACGATTAGAACGTTTGGATCTTTTTTTCGGATCGACTGAATACATGCACAAACAGAAAGTATTAGTATGAAGTCATAGAGTGTATAGTTGAATGAAGGCAGGCGTTAGCTCATACGCATATCTTTCAAACCACGAGAAGGAATGCCATCAATAGATCTCAGGATCATATGCGGTTACGGGAATTTTTTCCACACTTGTAACTTGAACAGGTGAAATAACCTAGTACACCATTGAGAATAACACAATTAAATAATGGAATAACTGAATTATCCACTAGTTCTGAATGGGTTTTCATAATAGTTGAAGCTTCAAGGTTCAAAAAATTTAGATCCTCCACTGGCTTAGAATAACTGAGAGAATATTTTCACCCTAAAGAGGAACCCCGCAGAAAAATTTACCGACAGATGCGAGTAGCTTTGAGAATTTACATTCTAGAAAAAATATAAGGCATTAAAATCTGTCAAATATTTAATGTTCCCATACTCATGTATCTACTAGTTATTTAGAGAAAAATTAATCTCTTTCGCGAAACGAAAAAAATAATCCATCTTTATCCATTGTTTTCTGAATTATCTTTTCTGTAATTCAAACAGATATCTTTACTTTACAATACTTAATGACACAAGTTCAAAGTTTAAAGAAATAGTTCGGTAATAACTTATATAAAATACTCAATATAAACGCATTTTCCAAAGTTTATAAATTTAAACATAAACTATAATTTTAATATTTAATAAACAATAAAGGAATAAGTATTAAAAAAATTTTCAATATACAGCTATATATATATATATATATATATATATATATATATATATATATATATATATATATATATATATATATATATATATATATATATATATATATATATATATATATATATATATATATATAATTGTATAATAATGTTTACAAATATATTTCATATAACAAAAGGAAACAAAATTTTCCGGCATAAAGTCTCTTATCGTATAAATACGATAACAGGTATCACAATATTTTAATTTCCTATTTATAGTTTTCTTGAAGTTCTACTGAATATAGGAATTTTTTCTTTCTATGAGGTAAAATTCGAGACAATTGGAAAATCAATTCATGAGGAACTTCTCTACCTTCATTATCTGAAAATATATATATATATATATATATATATATATATATATATATATATATATATATATATATATATATATATATATATATATATATATATATATATATATATATATATATATATATATATATATATATATATATATATATATATATATATATATATTTTTTTTTTTTTTTTTTTTTTTTTTTTTTATATACTCTGCACCATATCCCGCATGAATGCAGGGTGGTGTCGGCTGCAGAAATTATTCATATTCCTGCAACCGTACATGGGAATTGAGAAATACTGGTTAAGAGGTTTCCCAGCCTCTTGAACCATAATTATGATTTCGCCAATATGTCCAACACTTAGCCATGTCAGAACATTTCCTCCTTGGGTATTCCAACCCTGAACCTAGTGCTATCATGACCGACATATATATATATATATATATATATATATATATATATATATATATATATATATATATATATATATATATATTATATATATATATATATATATATATATATATATATATATATATATATATATATATATATATATATATATATATATATATATATATATATATATATATAATATATATATATATATATATATATATATATATATATATATATATATATATATATATATATATATATATATATATATATATTGCGTCGGTCCTCGTTGCACAAGGGGTGCTCTGCTTTCTTACCAATTTTTGTGTGGAAGAGGGTAAAACCCCAGGATAGCTCGTTGTGGAGCCTCCTTCTTTCCAGCCTACTCTGTTCTGTGGAATTCTTTACCATCATCTATTTTTCCTCCTGCATTTAATTTTACACTCTTCAAGTCTTCCGTCTGTGCACAATTGAGGGATGTGCGTTGGGTGTGTGTTTGGGTCAGTTTTCTTCCTCTGTGTGTGCCTCCTCTTTGAAAAGGACTCTGCCCGTAAGTGATGGCGATCTGTATATATATATATATATATATATATATATATATATATATATATATATATATATATATATATATATATATATATATATATATATATATGTCGGTCATGATAGCACTAGGTTCAGGGTTGGAATACCCAAGGAGGAAATGTTCTGACATGGCCGAGAGGTTAATTCTTTTTTTTGTTTTTCCTTACATGTACCCTACTGGTAAAGCCTAGAATACACTCCCTTTATTTGTGTTCCAAACTTCCTTTAACTTGCATCCTTTTATGAATCGCGTATCAGGTCCTGTCAGCAAACGTTGACCAGATTTCCGACTTTTTTTTCAAACTCTGGTGGAAATTGGTAAGCCTCTTGCCTTTGCCCACCAGAGGATATATATATATATATATATATATATATATATATATATATATATATATATATATATATATATATATATATATATATATATATATATATATATATATATATATCACTATTCACTGGCAAAGCCCTATTCAAGGAGGGAGTGTTAAGGCAACATAGCAAAGAATAAAAAAATAAAAAAATAAAAAAAACTACAAGTCCCACCTAACGCAAATTTTTTAGGTGAACACAAAAGTGGGCTTTAAAGAAATTGAGATCAAATTCGGCAGGAAACGCAGAAGATGGGAGAGAGTTCCACTGAAAAGATGTGGCTGGGAAGAAGGAGGCACCACAGCGGAAAAGCCTAGAGTTGCCTATGTCCACACAAAATTTATGCTCTGACAATGCACCCCTTGTGCTACGAAGACGCTGTAAAGGTGGAGGTATATGAGTGTACAGCTCTATCGAGCATTTGACGCTGTAGTACTATAGAAAAAAGAAAAGGCACCAACGTCGAGTCGCAAAGATAAAAGGTCAAATGAATCAGAAAGAGCGGAAAAGTTATAAGTCTTTAAGCCTTTGACTCGACCCTATCCAAAAGATGGGTGAAACATTAGCTACCACAGATATGAGAACAGAATTCCATGCAAGGGCATGGGTTGAGACTCTTGCATAATTTTAGTAACTGCGAAAAAGGAAAAAATTCTCAGTCTAAACAGTACTGACAGATTTTTTGAGACCGCTAGCAACTATTGTGA
Source organism: Armadillidium nasatum (assembly GCA_009176605.1). Taxonomy (NCBI): domain Eukaryota; kingdom Metazoa; phylum Arthropoda; class Malacostraca; order Isopoda; family Armadillidiidae; genus Armadillidium; species Armadillidium nasatum. The sequence continues at coordinate 5,145 of SEYY01014622.1, read as the reverse complement.
TGTGAGGCTTCCAAGACGTTTTTTTGCTTATGTTAACAGGAGAGACGGGAGCCCAAATTTGGGGCAGAACAATATGGATACAGGAAGAACAGAAGCACGACGGATCTCTTGTTCGCTCTGAGAATTACGTTGGAAAAGGTAGGGG
>SEYY01014621.1:112500-117500 GCA_009176605.1 Armadillidium nasatum | reverse complement strand
ATATATATATATATATATATATATATATATATATATATATATATATATATATATATATATATATATATATATATATATATATATATATTATATACATATATATATGTACAATATTTTAAAGTTTGGTATAGTACCATATATTATAATAATGCATTCATAAAGAAGAATAGATAACATAGCCAGTATACTTGTATTATTAATAAATCGGTTTCAAATACAATAATAATAATAATGATAATAATAATAATAATAATAATAATAATAATAATAATAATAATAATAATAATAAATAATAATAATAATAATAATAATAATAATAATAATAATAATAATAATAATAATAATAATAATAATAATATGATAATATAATAATAATAATAATAATAATAATAATAATAATAATAATAATAATAATAATAATAATAATAATAATAATAATAATAATAATAATAATAATAATAATAAAATAAAACAATTTAAGGAAATTTCTGTTTCATGGAGGGGTAAAAAGGTTCATTGAATAAATGTCATCTTGTTACACATGTTTACTCTAAAGAGGTAGAGGGAGAGACACGACAATTTCCCCTCATTTCTAAATGTTTCGTCATTTTTCTAAAATACTTCGTTCTCAATATCATGATTTTATTGCAATTCAAAAAGAAAAATTGAGAGAAGTAATAGAAACTCGTTCTTAATTTATAAAAGTATTCAATAACTATTAATATTTCTTATTTTATTATATTATTGCTTACTAATTATATTATTACTTACTAATAATTATTTCGATTTGATCTTAAATATTCAAATTTTAATTATAAGAATCTTCGTTCATTAATTTTTGTTCGCAAAATATTTCGTTCACGTACGGTGTGCCTCAAGGGGACTTTATTGGACCAAATGAAAGTGTTGAAAACGAGTACATTAAACGACGTTTCTCAGGGACTCTTCAGACTACTTTGCTCAAAAGAAGTTCAACTCGACCAGAGAGTATTAGATTCTTCACAAAATAGATGCCAATATATATATATATTATATATATATATATATATATATATATATATATATATATATATATATATATATATATATATATATATTATATATATATATATATATATATATATATATATATATATATATATATATATATATATATATATATATATATATATATATATATATATATATATATATATATATATATATATATATATATATATATATATATATATATATATATATATATATATATATGGAGTGAAGTATCGGTATCGGTATCGGTATCGGCAAGTATCGGCATATATATATCGGATCGATCGGTATTTCAGTATCGGTATCGGTATCGGCAATTTTTTTGGATAAGAGTAAAGTATCGGTATCGGTATCGGTATCGTAGTAGTAGTATCGGCAAGTATTGGCATATTTTTAGGTATCGGGTATCGGTATCGGTAATTTTTAGGTATCGGTATCGGTATCGGTATCGGAAAAAATTTTGGTATCGCTCCATCCCTATATATATATATATATATATATATATATATATATATATATATATATATATATATATATATATATATATATATATATATATATATATATATATATATATATATATATATATATATATATATATATATATATATATATATATATATATATATATATATTATTTGTTTCAGATTGCTACATGGAAACCTTTCAAATGGTGTTTCAAGGTCGTCAGAATCACGTGACGATGACGAGGATTCTATACATCCAGGGTCTCCCACTCCCCTCGATGACTCTGATGACGACGATTTCCCCTCGTCCCTAGCATCACCAGAAGCACCGTCAGATAGAGAAATTATGAGTGGATCATCAACCAAAGACCTTCCGCCCCTTTCGATCCCTTCGTCACAAGCCGAAGACGGTGGAGACTCTCCATCAGTTATGAGTCCTAGAATAGCACCCATAACTTCTTTAACATTACCAACACCTACGAAATTATCTCCTAAAGGAGCTGCGTCTCCCTCACGGTCTCCTTTGTCTCGAAAGACTTCTGACAGTCCCCCACCACCTACATCTCTTTCACCAAATCAGAGATCATCTCCCATTCAGACATCTGCCTTGAGTTTAACCAAGGGAGAATCGTCTGCTACATCCCCCCTCGACCTCCCTCTCGGGCTTACGTACTTCGCAGGAGGAGTAGAAAGAGGAGATTCAAAACACGCCCTTGCCACTCCACAGTCAGCCCTTCCTTTTATGACCTCTTTCGCATCTTCTTTCGCCAATCCACTTACTCTGAATCCATTGCATTTCACATCCCCGGAAGGCTTCAAGTTTTCACCCAATCCCTTTTTACCTCAAACACATCCACTGCTTCATCCTTTCTCTCTCCATCACTCTCTGCCGATGGTTAATCCTCATCACAATCCTTTCTTCTCAAGTCTTGCGTCATCGCAATCTCCTTCTTCAAATACTTAAGGTTCTCATTACATAGAGTTATATATATATATATATATATATATATATATATATATATATATATATATATATATATATATATATATATATATATATATATATATATATATATATATATATATATATATTTATTATTTTATTATTATTATTATTTTTTTTTTTATTTTATTATATATATATATATATATATATATATATATATATATATATATATATATATATATATATATATATATATATATATATATATATATATATATATATATATATATATATATATATATATATATATATATATATATATATATATATATATATATATATATATATATATATATATATATATATATATATATATATATATATATATATATATATATATATATATATATATATATATATATATATATATATATATATATATATATATAAATTTATTTGTGATATATTTTACATTAAATATATATATTATTGTATTTAACTGTGTGTAAATGTTCATTTTTAAATAAAATAATATATATATATATATATATATATATATATATATATATATATATATATATATATATATATATATATATATATATATATATTATATATATATATATATATATATATATATATATATATTTTATATATTTTAATTGAGATTATATTGTGAAATATATACATATATTTACATTTTTTTTTTTTTTTGAAAAAGTAATAAGTCCAATTGTATTTAAAGAGGTGCTCTGTTCTCTTCAATAAAAATCTGACCATTGGTGTTTCTCAAACACTTTTTTATTTCTATCCATCACTTTTGCCAGAGTCTGGTACGTATTATTATTGTTAATATTATTATTATAATTATTATAATTATTATTATTATTATTATTATTATTATTATTATTATTATTATTATTATTATTATTATTATTATTATTATTATTATTATTATTATTATTATTATTATTATTATTATTATTATTATTATTATTATTATTATTATTATTATTTTGAGACTAATTTGAAATTAGTATTAATTATTTGATGTTTTGCCATTACACAATTTTAACAAATACACGTATAAAAAAATTTTATCTGTAAATTTTCAGACTTTTCCCAGCTATTACCTCATTACATTCATTTTTTTTTTTTTTTTTTGATGAATTAAATTTTTTAAAGCAAATATTTCTTCAAAATAAAAAAAAAATATAATGGTGTGATAAACGATTTTGAAAATATGATAAATCAATCTTAATTTGACAAAACAAAACTATCAAAGGAAAATTGGTAGATTCAGAAGTTGCTTCAACCAAACTTGAATAAAAATGACATTCACAATTCACTTGAAATTTAATTGAAGGTTAATTATTAAACTTCATTTGTAGGGGTGAAAATTATGTTTTAATAACCGATATTCGAATGGCAGAGTCAAGTTTTTTCTTTAGTCTTTCCCATCTCAGAAGGATTCAAAGCCATTAACATATCTGTGATTCGCATACGATAAATTTCTTAGGAGAGTTAATTAAAATGATTCATTAGTGAGTAAAAGGATGTGATAAAATGGTATGTCTATTTCGAAAGCCCTTCCTGTTGAGGAAATAATAATAATAATAATAATAATAATAATAATAATAATAATAATAATAATAATAATAATAATAATAATAATAATAATAATAATAATAATAATAATAATAATAATCAAAATATTAATACTAATAATAATTTTCCTTTGGAAATGTGATATCCATTGTAATCCAATTCAAAGCCAAAATTCAGAATGCTCAAGAAAGACGCAATATAATTATAAAAATTAAATGAAAGATATAACATATAAGTCTTATAACCAACAGGCAAAAAATAAAAAAAAAAAAAAAAAAAAAAAAAAAAAAAAAAAAAAAAAAAAAAAAAAATATAATATAATATAATATAATAATATAATATAAACAGTTATTTACCATTCGTATTATAGAAATACCAATGAAAATTTGTTAGAATTATTGTTCAGAATGAGAATTGAACTTCTTAGAACAGAAGTGTATCCTTCGTAAATAATAATTCTTTACTGTATATATTTGGATGTATTCTTAGCAGTGTATGCTTGTGTTACGACTCAAGGGGAATAATCCAACATAGTTTCAATTGCTGCCAAAATGAGAGTATGTTGTTAAAGAATTGTAGTAAAGAATGGCTCTGTAAAAAAAAAAAAAAAAATAAATATATATATTTAGGTTTATCCAGTTTTAATATCTATATCGTAGAATTGGTAGAATTAGAGGCACTAACTTTGCACAATCAAAGGGTAATACTGTATAAGAGAGTATGCTGTCAAACGGATCACAAAATCACAAGAAAGCTCAAAACTGCATAAACCTAAAGCCTACATAACTATGCTGTCATATTTTCTTTTTCTTTTTTTTTTTTTTTGTGCTTGGGAAATAGAATGAAGCTTTAACTCATTTTCTAAATCAGTTTGCTCAATTAATTTAAAAACATTTGCAAAATGATGTTGGAAAACTAATTCAAAAAAAAGTTTTATTGAAAATTTT
>SEYY01014621.1:50000-52500 GCA_009176605.1 Armadillidium nasatum | reverse complement strand
TTTCCAAGCATCACCTTCAACTCTTCCTCCATCTCCATCTCCACCTTCACCTCCATCTCATCTTTCCACCTCCAGCACTTTTCTCCTTACAATAAAATTTATTGTCAGAATAGCTTAGAAATGACTTTTTAGAGTATATATTATATTATATATATTATATATATATATATATATATATATATATATATATATATATATATATATATATATATATATATATATATATATTATATATATATATATATATACTGTATGAGTAAAAATAAAATTGATGCTACTTATTATAATGAGATTTTGCATTTCTCTTTGCAATATATTTTCAGTCAATTTTTTTCATTGCTTTGCATTTAAAATTTTTTTCCTTTTTTTCTTTTTTATACTACTACTACTACTAATACTAATAATAGTAATAGTAATAATAATAATAATTCTTTGCAATATCCAATTAATAATCGTAGTTTCATAAATTGATTTTTTTTTCTTTTTTTTTAAACTTTCGAAATATTGTCAAACAAGTTCAACAACATTCATACACGATCACGTTTTCTGTTTAAAAACAAGTTTTAAAAGTTTATTTCAACTATCAATATTTTTTAAATGAATATATATATATATATATATATATATATATATATATATATATATATATATATATATATATATATATATATATATATATATATATATATATATATATATATATATATATATATATATATATATATATATATATATATATATATATATATATATATATATATATATATATATATATATATATATATATATATATATATATATATATATATATATATATATATATATATATATATATATATATATATATATATATATATATATCATTAATAGATTTAAAGGAAGAACGGTATCAGTCTACAACATCTGTTAAATAGAATTATCGGAAAAGAAGTCAGATTAAGAGATAGATGCTAAAATAAGGGAAGTTTATAAATCAAATCTTTGTGCCATACTTTATCGAAAGATTCACCGAATTGCTAAAGGGTAGAAGACCAAGGGTCAGAGAGAAAGGAAAGAAGATCACCAGTATAGAGCGTTCTTTACGAAGACCATACTGGCGATTAGAGATAAGATTTGAAGAATTAAGATGTTTCCAAATCTTCCTGCTAAGAATAGATTCAAAAACTGTAGAAAGAAAAGAGATTAAAGAAATAGTATGATAGCTAGAGGACTGAGAAGGGTTCCCCATTTTCGACACATGCTAAATGAACACACGCTTCCAGCAAAAAAGGGAAGGTCGAAGTAGAAAGAGATAGACGAAATATCTTACCTAGGCAAGGTGCAAGCTCGGAAGCACAAGTTTTGAAAACCACAGGAGGGATACTTTCTAAATTTTATGCCTTCTTAATGGTAAGCTCAGAGAGAGCAAAATGACATCTTTGAAAGAAATTACAATACTAGGCATAAATGAGTTGGAGGAGGGTGGGAGGTTCAAAGAGTAAGTATAGATGCTGATTCGTTGAATAAGTTGAATTAGAGGCAAAAATATTTGACCGAAGAGTACAGCTTTAGTTAAAGGCAGAAAGAAAGTTGTGTTGTCAGAAGATACAAGAGAAGGAAAAGAGGAAGAAGCAAAGGTAGAGTTAACATTTTAGGGAAAATTAAAGAAAGGCCGTAAAGAAGAGGAACCAGAAGATTATTGGATTTTCTACGCAGAAATGAGTTTTTGGTGTTACGGAGAATAAATTTTGCACGATTTAGGGATAAATTTTAAGTTGAATTAATTTCTGGGGTTTGAAGGCGAAGGCAACATTCCTTCGGAGAACAGCAAGATATCAAGAAAAATTACATCAACGTTTGTTAGGTTTAGTTTTAGGGAAAGAGTATGGAATATATGCCTCCAAGCTAGAGATAATCACCTCAGTTATCTGCTGTACGCACTTTGAGGGACCCCTCTCACAGAAACTGTAATCATTCCATGGGGGAAAAAAAGGTACAACCTCAAGTCAGATCAGTTAGCAACACCAAAGTACCAGAAACGTTTCCTCGCCGAAGGCGGAAGTCGTTCTTGCGGAAGATTTAAAGTGACAGAACAAGATCTAGAGATAAGAAGGTGATCGAATGAACCTAGAGGAGGAAAGAGTTTAACAACATAAGGAGAAGGATAAGAGGTTAAGAAAAGAACAAGTATGCTGGATTCATCACCAAAAAGGTCAGGGATACTGTTAGAGAGTTGTACCTCCTGCTCAAAGTTTCTTCACAATAGAAAAGTGGTTGCCGAGTTCACCAGCTGAATCGAGAGAACTAAATAAAAAACATTGGAGGTAGTAAACCTTGAATTCGTATAAAATTATGATTTCAGAGAAAGGAGAAGAGGGAATGTGCTCTGTTTTGGAATTTAAATAGTCGAAGAGTTTTTCTAGTCAGTCAATATATAGTATTTGATGATAAATAGACAGAGCAATTAAATTTTATTGTAAAATTGAAAGAGAACTTACATATATATGTCTCTCTCTCTCTC
>SEYY01014621.1:40000-42500 GCA_009176605.1 Armadillidium nasatum | reverse complement strand
AGAAACACCGAAAAAAATAAAAAATAATAAAAAAATAAAACAATATGAAAATTTCAATTTTTTGCTTTGGTATGAAATTTTTTGTTGTGCGAAATTTGCTTTGATGGGTGGATGAAAGAACTAATTTTTCAAAACTTTTTTTTCCTATTCCAATCATAGATAAAGGATAGAAAAAAGTGTCATATACTTTAATACACCTTTCTAGTATTGTCTGTCTTGTTGGTTGTCTTTTAAATGGTAACTATAATAATGAGAAAAGGAATCTGTTATAATGCTGGACAGATGATATACAAATTGTTTTGTGAAATAAAAAGTAAAATGAGAAAATGTTGGACAGAGATCCTATGGAATACTAGTATTAATGTATTAATAGATTTAAAGAATGAAGGATATTCGGCTGCAATAACAGCAAAAGAATGATACTCGTTATATATATATATATATATATATATATATATATATATATATATATATATAATATATATATATATATATATATATATATATATATATATATATATATATATATATATATATATATATATATATATATATATATATATATTTAAGGTGTGTGTTTCTACACTGTTAATTTTTTAGAAATATTAGTGGTGTAAATAGGATATGAGATTGAAATAGGATCCTGTTTAGTAGAGTCACCTGCAAATTTTTCAGGAAGAGAGTCTCACTTAACTGCAATTCCCTATGAACACATAATTTAAAATAATTCATGAGATTTGTCATCAAAAGCAGAGGAGTCATTAAGGTTTGGTAAACTTTGAAGGCACTTTACATAGAAGTTTTAGAGAAAGGAATGTGAAAAAAAGTATGTGCTTCACCTTTTTATATTGTGCTTCACGTTTTTATTTTGTGTTTCACCTTTTTATTTTGTGTTTCTCCTTTTTATTTTGTGCTTCACCTTTTTATATTGTGCTTCACGTTTTTATTTTGTGATTCACGTTTTTATTTTGTGATTCACGTTTTTATTTTGTACTTCACGTTTTTATTTTGTGTTTCACCTTTTTATTTTGTCCTTCACCGTTTTATTTTATAGAATCGATAAATTTGGAATAAATTATAAAATCGGAGGTACTAAAACAGAGTTGAAGGAATTTAATCTTAGTTATATCGGCAACCAAATTGAAGTCATTATAAGTTGGAAAATCATGTTTCCACATCTGAAACACACGAACAAACTACATCGTTGAACCTTTGAAAGTAATATTAGCATTTTAGAGAAAACGGATAACAGAAGTAAATGGAGAGAGCAATGTAGAATCTGATTTCTGATTAAAGGACAAAAGATGAGGTATATAATAAAGAGGAAAATTAGGAGAGCAAGTCAGAAAAAAAGATGAGAATTCTATAGAAGTTTTTGAGAAAAAAAGCAGTTGGAATTCAACCACCAAAGACCAACAACTTTAAAGTGACAGAAAAGGAAGGTAAGATAAAAAGAGTCTATATCAAGAGTTTCCAACTTTTTTTTCTAGTCTTTTGAACCCCCTGAGTTGAGTCATAACTTTACGTGTGTGTACCCCATATGCTCATATGTAATATTTCTCAAAGTTTCTGTGGTTCCCTCGGGGTCCAGGTGGATCCCAATTGAGGAACGCTGGTCTATATGTGATCCCTTTCCATGAGCTATCCAAATTCATGTATATATATATATATATATATATATATATATATATATATATATATATATATATATATATATATATATATATATATAACAGAAAAATTTTCCGCACGCCAGGATTCGAACCATTGACAACAGCGTCGCAGTTAGACAATGAACAGAAGACTATACCACCGAGCTACGCCGCCTTCCCAAAAAGAAGGCAAAGTAGAACGGTTTTCAAGCCCTTCTGCTTCGAATCACTGTAGCAACTCGGTACTTATCTAAATCCATAGGAGGGTGCTTGGCACCCCTACTGGGGCTACTATGGCATTCTGCTGGGTGCTCCTGGGTTGCAGGAACAACCAACCAAAGTCAAGCAACGCCAACATGGGCACAACAACTGTTGCGACTAAATTAGTAAAATACCTGTAAGACAGAGAAAAATTTTCCGCACGCCAGGATTCGAAACATTGACAACAGCGTCGCCGTTAGACAATGAACAGAAGACTCTACCACCTCTCTCTCTCTCTCTCTCTCTCTCTCTCTCTCTCTATATATAATATATATATATATATATATATATATATATATATATATATACATATATATATATATATATATATATATATATATATATATATATATATATATATATATATATATATATATATATATATATATATATATATATATATATATATATATATATATATATATATATATATATATATATATACTTAGTATATATATATATATATATATATATATATATATATATATATATATATATATATATATATATATATATATATATATATATATATATATTATATATATATATATATATATATATATATATATATATATATATATATATAT
>SEYY01014621.1:30000-35000 GCA_009176605.1 Armadillidium nasatum | reverse complement strand
TTCGCGCGCTTTTTTTTCATCAAAGTTATCAGATTTTGAGAGTTCAAATTAAAAGGCGATAAATGTAAATATCGCGCTATTAAACGATCGTAAAATATAGACTCTCACTTCGAAAAATAAAAGAAAGATAATATGATATAGAGATTGCGCATTTCGAAATGTTAAATGATGATATATAGCCATGATTTTAGCCTCGAGATATTCTCTCTCTCTCTCTCTCTCTCTCTCTCTCTCTCTCTCTCTCTCTCTCTCTCTCTCTCTCTCTCTCTCTCTCTCTCTCTCTCTCTCTCTCTCCCAGCATTAAGTTCTCACTTTCTCTCTTTTGTACTTGCATACCTATATTTTGTATATGATATATATATATATATATATATATATATATATATATATATATATATATATATATATATATATATATATATATATATATATATATATATATATATATATATATATATATATATATATATATATATATATATATATATATATATATATATATTAGTGATGCCCAATGTTTAATTGGCAATACATATTAATCGGCATTTCATGCTTGCCGATGTAGATTAATCGTCATTACTTATACTATACTAATAATATTTGATTCCAATTGTTGAAGGTCTTTAAAATCTAAGAGTAGTATAAATTATAACAAATAGTAATATTAGTTTTATTTCAAGGGTTTGATAAACTTTTATTATTATATTTTCTATTGCTTGTTGTGATAAATAAAATTTTATTGTATTTATTCTGTGGAACGTTCTGTTACTGAAGAGGACTTGTATATATTATGATAACTCTTTGAATATGGTATTATAAATCCTCAAAAATTATCGATTTGTTGTAGAAATTTTTGGATATGACATAATAAAGAATTATAAAAATTCAATAAAGTTAGAAGACTGGTATTTGGTATTTTTTATTTTATTTTTTTATTTTTTATTTTTTTTTTGATGCTGCAATGGTAATTTATCATCCTGGAAAACTATGATTTCAAATTTATGGTACCTCCCTTAAACTCTTGAACTGGGAGGCCAAAGTTTAATCTATAAGATAAATTTTATTTTTTTGTAATGATTTAGTTCTTTTAGGAGTATCGCAATAACTCTTATTACATCTGCTAGTACGAGAAACCCGTAATTAACAAATTATTCTTTAAAATTACATTATCAAAAATTAGAAGATCTTGATCATCCCAACCAAAAATTTATCTACAAAAAATCTTGTCTGGATTTTCTAGTCACAAAATTCTTCAGTTGCGTCCGGTCGATGATGACCGCGTTGATATTTTCTTTATTAAGATTTAAGATTCAATTTTGGCAGACTGATCCTTCATTTGAGAAAGTAAACATTAATTAAGCCGGTTACACTACAGTATAAATAACATTCGTTTATACTACGGTTACACAAGAGATAGTGAATGGTATGAATTATCTTAACATCAATATTGAAATAAATTTACATTTCCACTTGTTGTTTTTGTTTTTTTTCTGTTTTTTAGCATCATCATCAAAATAGTTATCCCAATTCTTTTAAATGAAATTCTTTACGATAGCAAGATATATATATATATATATATATATATATATATATATATATATATATATATATATATATATATATATATATATATATATATATATATATATATATATATATATATATATATATATATATATATATATATATATATATATATGAGAACGGTCAGCAGTAGCAAGCTGATGTCAGGAAGGTTAAAGTTTATTTGCATTATATTGAGAGTTAACTTTTCTGAAGTTAAGATTATCTGAAACATTGTATTTGATTTTGTGACACTGTCTGTATTTTATATTCATTTTAATTAGACATGTCCAATAAGGTGTGGGCGTAGTGGGTGAGTCTTATCCTTCATAACTATTCATAAAATGAGTTAATGATTTTAAGCGAGGCAGAATGAACTTGGATGATAATCCTTCTGAGTGGACGATCAGAAACGAGTAAGAGGGCAGAAATATTCGACAGTATGTTAATTATTCAGCAATTAATTGAATTAAAATTAAGCAGTGTTTGCATAGAGATTTTAAAGCTGAAGTGTAAAATGTGGCACTAAGATTTTAACATTATGGCTTGAAGCTCACTTTCCGTCCGTGTCACTTTTAAAATATATGGAAATATCTTTAAATTTTACATTAATCAATGTATTGTCTTATATAATGAAATGGAAACTTAATCTTCCCTTTATTAAATTGAAGATTTTGTAATTGAGAGATGTTAATGCTATTCATGGGTAACATATAAGTTAAGTCTGATTCTGCAGAAACGTCAAATGTTGATGTTATAATTTATGGAAACAAAATTTTTCTGGAACTTTGATAATTTTCCATAAAATTTTTATAAATTTGTTCTTTGCTATGCACACAGGTTTGCTTGCATCTCTCTTGTCTTTAGTTTGCATTTTCCTCAATGAAATTGTTTAAAAACAAATTTCAATAAAGGTTGACAGATGAAAATGTTGATTCTTGTTGATTGAATGATAACTTTTATAATGATTCAATTCAATAGAGTTTAAAAAATAAATGTTGCCAAATTTGTTTTCACTATCCGATGACGCCAACGTTTATGTGCACCTCCCCCCCCCCGCACACACACACACACCGAAGTTACTGATAGGTTAATAGTTTCTATAATAATGATATGTGTGGATGAGGATGCAGTTCAATACATCTTGAGGAATCAAGAAAAAAAGTTCCTAACATTAAACAAGTCAAGGCCAGTGATATGGGGACTTTATATATACAGTATATATATATATATATATCTATATATATATATATATATATATATATATATATATATATATATATATATATATATATATATATATATATATATATATATATATATATATATATATATATATATATATATATGTGTGTGTGTGTGTGTGTGTGTGTGTTTGTATGTGTGTATAAGTATGCTGAATGGGTTACAGAGAATATCTAAGCATTTCTATTATCAATATCAGGGTGAATTCCTTAAGACAACTTGTGGCATAAACGTACATATTTTGTGGAATAATTTTTTGTTTTGAACAGCAAAATAAGTTATTTGAAACCTATCGTTTGTACTCTAAAAGAAACATCTGTTCAGCACCAGATGTAGGTCAGTCTAGTTCAAATTTGAAATCGAGAGCCCTTTTATAAATCCAGTGATTTCACTCTTTTAACACGGGCGCATGTATATATATATATATATATATATATATATATATATATATATATATATATATATATATATATATATATATATATATATATATATATATATATATTGATTAATCTGTAATTTGAAAGAATATATCTGTTATATATTTTGGTCATCTTGCCTGTTTATGTAGTACAAATTTTATTTCATATCCCACTGTTTATGTAGTACAAATTTTATTTCATATAAGTATAAATTTAGAAGATTTTATTGAAATTGAAATATGTGGAAATGACTGAATATTTCTTTTTTTTATCTTTTTATATTTTATGAACTATTTTTAATGAACTGTTTTAAAGTTCTTCAATAGCTCGATCAAGTCTCTTCCACATTATCATGAAATTAATGTAACAATTGTCATTGACTAATTCAACTCTTAATTGTCTACAAGTTTACATTATCGAGTTTGTGATCTAAGTTTGCATTATATCACCTACTTCAGTTAAGCTCAACCCATCTAGGTTATCGGTGCTATATACCTCAGTTAGCACAGGTTAGGTTGTCATGTCAGGTATGTTAGATAAAGAATAGGTGTACCAGTTATATTCAGTTCATGTAGGATAGCTAGTATATATATATATATATATATATATATATATATATATATATATATATATATATATATATATATATATATATATATATATATATATATATATATATATATATATATAGTCGATCGAGCACTCGTTATGGCAAACGAGAGGTCCAGGGTTCGAGGCCTGGCCGGAGCGAGAAATGTGAGCTGTTTTCTCCTTGCGCTTAGCTCCGAATGACTCAGTCGTTAAACGAGTACATCAGTGGAGTGCCCTTGCCACTGATGGGAATAATCTCCGGCATCCGCGATAGGCCTGGCCCAGCCAGCGGTACCGTGGGCCCGTGAAACCCTAGGATCTTCCTCGAAAGATCCAACTGACAGGACGATAGTCCTTCCTGGGGGATGAAGATTATTATTATTTATTATATATATATATATATATATATATATATATATATATATATATATATATATATATATATATATATATATATATATATATATATATATATATATATATAATATATTAACTACTTTTAATAAAGAAATTTGCATTCGAAATCTGGAGTTTGGTTTTAAATTGAGATATTAAATGTTAAAATATATTATACTAAATAAAAGAATTTATGATACAATAGATATTTGGCACTCCGATTAAACGTTTTATATCGCTTTATATTATTCTTTATCATCAAAAATTACAAAATATATCAATAAAATAGAATTAAAAACTTCATTAAGATTGAAAATGTATACATTTAAAAGGATCTTTAAATTTTAAATGTATATATTTAAAGAGCTCTTTAAACTTTAAATGTATATATTTATAGTTCTCTATAAACTCTAAATATATATATTTAAAGTGCTCTTTAAATTTTGGAAACGAGACCTATGTTATACAATCTAATGAACTGGAATAGCTTTAAGCTCTGATCTTGTTTTAGTTATTTTAAAGATTGGGTTTGAGGGTATCAGCTTCAGAAATGGGGATGGGTAGATCTCTATTTCCAGCCATCGAACCTTCAGACACTTGATATTAAAAAGGGAAAAAAAAACTTGCACGTAGGTATCATATTGATTTTGAAATCTAAAATTTAGATCGGCTAAAACTGACACCAACCTGACTTTCTCTTAATCATTAGAGACCATTTAGTCGCGATACGAATCAGTACAAAATACCGCTATAACTATCGTGCGACGGTTTAATGTACGGTAA
>SEYY01014621.1:15000-22500 GCA_009176605.1 Armadillidium nasatum | reverse complement strand
GGGAAGAGGTATGAGATTAGAGATAAATAATAATAATAATAATAATAATAATAATAATAATAATAATAATAATAAAAATAAAACAACATCAATAATAATAATACAGCAAGAATGTTTGTTTTCATAAATATTTAAGTTTAAAAACCTAGTAGAAAATTTATATTTTAAAAAAAGATTAATATTTTTATTTATACAAAAATTTCATGAATTAGACTCGTTTAGAGATAGTTTAGAGTTTAAAGTTTAGAGTTTAGAGTTTAAATAAGACTTTCACGGCAAGAAAGAGGGAATCAGTGAAAGCAGGAAAGTTAATAACTAAAAAAGTGTTCGATTCACCCTTTCGAGAAGTACTGTGATAGTGGAATTCTGGAAAGAGAAATACAAGGCGAATTAACCAACTGTGTCTATATATATATATATATATATATATAATATATATAATATATATATATATATATATATATATATATATATATATATATATATATATATATATTATATATATATATATATATATATATAATATATATATATATATATATATATATATATATATATATATATATATATATAGATTAACTCATCTCTAGATTTATTAAAGCTGAATTGTTTTATTTTATTGTAAATGTATTTTAATAGATTTTATAAATTGAATAGTATTTGGAAACTTTTAAAAACTGGCAACTGTGGTTTTCGATTGTTGTTGTCCGGTAGAACCGTTTTGAATATATACTTATTATGAGACCTGGAATATACTGTTTTGGTATCTAAAGAAAATAATTGGTATTTATTACTGTGCCTTATTATCTGAGTGGTTTAAAATAATATAGTATCTTAATTAATATTTCTGACTATAATTAATAAATTGTTGTCTATTGCAGTGAGTTTGATTGCCTTGTAATGCTTATGTATAAGGTAATCAGAGTGGAAGCTGAAATATTGAACTAGGTCACCTTAAGCAAAAGTCCAATTGCAAAACATCACAGCTTCCCATATATATTATATATATATATATATAATATATATATATATATATATATATATATATTATATATATATATATATATATATATATATATATATATATATATTATATATATATATTATATATTATTATTAAACGTAAATTTAAACCACTTTAATAAATAATAAAAGATAAAACACTAAAAGAGGAATAACAATTGAAGTAAAAAAGACATAAAAGTAGAAGTTTAAAACAACTGTCACGTTACGGAAGACTGTGACTAGCTTCCCTCTTCAGACAATCTGAATGTCTGAATTTTATCTGAATGTCTGAAGAGAGAAGAGAGTCACAGTCTTCCGCAACTTGACAGTTGTTTTAAACTTCTACTTTTCTTGTCTTTTTTAATTCAATTGTTATTAATGTTTTAGTGTTTTATCTTTTATTAAATTAAAAGTGGTTTTAACTTTACGTTTAACATAAACCGTAATACGAGAGTTAGTGTTTCTAAAATAATATATATATATATATATATATATATATATATATATATATAATATATATATATATATATATATATATATATATATAATATATATATATATTATATATATATATATATATATATATATATATATATTATATATATATATATATATATATATATATATATATATATATATATTATATATATATATATATATATCAATTTTATCTTTATCTGCTAAACAAATTATTTTTTCTTCCCTGCAAACTCGAACATCCTTTTTTATATTGAACACTTAATTTTGAGCAGGTTTCAAAACCTTTTTTTTTTTTTTTTTTTTTTTTTTTTCATTTTTTTTTTTTTTTTCTTTTTTTTATTTTTGTTTTGGTTTTTAAAACTTATTTCTTTTATTTAATTTTAAAATATAATTATTAAAATTTTTATTTTTTTTTATTTTTTTTTTTTAATAATTTTATTAAAATTTTATTTGTATTTTTTTTTTATTTTATTATTTAATAATTAATAATAATAATAATAATAATTAATAATAAATAATAATAATAATAATAATAATAATAATAATAATAATAATAATAATAATAATAATAATAATAATAATAATAATAATAGTATAATTATAATAATAATAATAATAAACTGCACATAGTGCGAATTACTGTTTTTGCAAATAGTTTGTTTAAAAAATAGAAAAAAAAAAATTTTTATTTTTTTTTAAATCGTAATATGAAAATAATTATAATATTTATAGAAAATTTTATTATATAAAAAGCTTTTGAAAATATTATTGATGGAGATTCTTTTTGCCTTTACAGCTCCAACTCCTTATTTGCCGATTATCATTTGAATAATCATGACTTTTTAGGATTCGTACCCATCAATATATTCCATAATTAAATTTATTGCATTATTGAATTAAAAGGTATAATAAATTATTAATTAATCTGACTGCACGTTACTTTTGCTTTATTAGTCACGACTCTGAAGGTTTGGCCACAATTTTGGATTACATTCGGAGATAGAATCGTTAGATTACTCTTAAGAACAATTGGTGAATTTAAAAAGTATTTATTTAGCAAAATTCATTCAGAATTTTTGGCATAACATATCTTGGCATTTGCGCCAAATACTTGATTTCTGAGATACTTTTTTTGAAGTGCAAATATACACTAATTCTCAACCGTAAAATTTTCTTCGTAAAAATAACATTTTATATGAAATATGTCACGTGACTTGATGCATGATAGCCTACATCTTAGCCTGTGGATTACAACCCAACCTTTAGTAGACTGAGGTTCCGAGATGGGTCATCGTAGCTTGCAAGGAAAAAAATTAAACTTATATTTTTAATATTAAATTTTTATTCTTCTTGTGTTTAACACTTGTAAAACATAAAAATGAGTTCATATTGAAGAGTATTTTGTTCAATCTTTGCAGTAATTAATAATTACTACCACACTTATCTATATTATTACATTAGCAGTATTAATTTCAAATATTAATTAAGGAAAATAAAATCATAAAATATCATGGCGTCATCTACTATATATATATATTATATATATATATATATTATATATATATATATATATATTATATATATAATATATATATATATATATATATATATATATATATATAATATATACAGATGAAATTTTCTGATATATTAAGAAGAAAAAGAAAATGATTTGGGGTCGGATAATAGAGCGTTTGAGAGAAGCTTTTTTTCGCCTCATTTAGAACGAAGATTCAAACAATCTTTTAAAGCAAATTATTGTCTTGTCATAAATCTCGTTATTAAAGAGATTTTTTTATTTTTCTTTTTTTTTTTTTTTTTCGCGAAATTTTCTTTTGTCCACGTTTTAAACTCCGCCTCTTAAGGGCAAGGGCTAAGTTAGAGAGTTTCGAAAAATAAGAGAAAAATTTCATATATTCTTGTGCTTGTATTATTTTGGCTTGAAGCTCATATATAGTATATATATATATATATATATATATATTATATATATATATATATATATATATATATATATATATATATATATATATATATATATATATATATATATATATATATATTATCATAATGACATAACCCCACAGTAAATAAAACAAAAAATTATTTCCTGTGGGGTTGTATTATGGTCATGTAAAAATAGTGCACGTACATTGTTTCTTCAGCTATAATATATATAATATTATATATATAAATATATATATATATATATATATATATATATATATATATAAATATATATATATATATATATATATATATATATATATATATATATATATATATATATATATATATATATATATTACTCCTTTTGAAAATGGTTAATATTCCCATTACACCCACCAGATAGAGAACGGAGGTTAGAAGCATCAACAAAGTTTATGCCCTGTTAAATGCATTTGAAAATATTGAAAATTAATAAAAGAGTGAAATGAAGAAAGGAAGAGTGTTCCAGACCCTACTAATAGAAGTAGAAGTAGATGTAAATGTAGTTTGAGTGTTCATAAAGTTTCGTACTTTAAGGTTTGAGAGGTGGAGTTATCGGTAAATAAAATTTTTTTATTGAAAGTCGAGACGGAAACCGTTTACAATATTTGTCATAAAAAAAAAAAAAAAAAAAAAAAAAAAAAAAAAAAAAAAAAAAAAAAAAAAAAAAAAAATGAAATAGCGCACAAACTACTGAGAAGGAAATGAATGAAATTCACAGAAGTCATTTAAGATGGAAATGAAGGTGAAAATTTTATAAAGACATTTCGCTACTGCAGAAGGTAAGATAAGTGAAAGATGTAATAGTTTTTGACAAAGAGTTGAAAGTAATATGAGCGAAGAGTTAGAACAAAAATCGCAACATAATTGTAGAGTAAGTGACTAACGAGCTCTAAGGCATTGGTTCGATATCCTAGACGGATTCTAAGCCTCCAAGAAGAGTTCCCCTCCTTGAATATAGCAATACCCATGAGGCGCGAACTTTAAAAAAAAAAAAAAAAAAAAAAAAAAAAAAAAAAAAAAAAAAAAAATATTTCTTTTGTAAGAACAAATTTTTGGCATGTTAGAATAAATTAGAGTTCCGAAAAATTAAAAATTAAATTTGTTTTTGGGAGGGTTCTCCCCACCTGTCCCTTCATTCAAAACATTTATTATTCATTTTTCAAAATCCGGAAAAGTAATATGTTCGCATGTTCAACTCAGCACTTCCAATATTAGTTTTCTTTCGTTTTTATAAACACTTATTTACGATAAACTTTACAAATTTATTAATATCGTAATATCCCTTGTTTTAATTTATTAAATAGGATTAAACAATTAATAAAATTTTATCAAAAATTGTTTTTTTTATTACAAATGTCTTAATTTAAGTAAAACAAATAAACGACATTAGTCATTAAAAAAAATTATCCTTAAGTTTCATGTAACTAATTTTCATTTTTTTAAATATTTTTTTATATTTTTATTTTTGCGAACATTCCATATTGATAAAATTTTCAGTCCACATGACTCAGAGTTCAAAATTATTGCTAATGACACCTTTTGATTAGATTAAAAGAACAAACAGCTAATCAATCAATCAAGCAATTAATTAATCAGAACAATCAATCCAAGAATATGCCTTTCTGTGGATTGGTAGGAAAAAACTACAAGTAAGCTATGCAGAGATCACCCTGCGTTATTATATTATATATATATATATATATATATATATATATATATATAATATTATATATATATATATATATATATATATATATATATATATATATATATATAAAATAAATCATTCAATGCTATTTCTGAAACTCAGAATATATGATAACAAAACAAAGAAAAACCTTATCAGTAAATATCTACCTCTGAGTCTTCATTATAAGCTTGGTAAGAAGGCTCCTCAATTCTAACTTCCTTGGAGTTGGGAACATCCCACTTTTTTTTTTTTTTATCTTCCCGTTAATGACTGAGATAAACCTGAGTAATGCAACTATAGTTGACACCACCTTACAATTCTGTTTGAAAAATGGATTTTCCATTGCATAACATACATATATATATTATATATATTATATATATATATATATATATATATATATATATATATATATAATATATATAATATATATATTATATATATATATATATATATATACCATGCAGTGTATGATATAAACATTATATTTTTTTAAATTGATTTATTCGCGAAAGCTTTCCCCTCTTCGCCATCGAACCCGTTGTTATATCTTTTCTTCCACGCACCTCGACCATCATTGAAAATGAGGAGAAAGCGTAAATCACCCCTCAACCCCCTTCCCCTCATCAGCTGCATTGGTCTTCGTCGCGAGCAAATGACGTTAGAGAAGCGACCCTTGCGCGTAAAAGATCTTAGGTTAAGAAAAAGGATTAAACTCCATTGAGTCAACGAGGGACATCGAAGCAATCATTTTCATATCAAACAAGAACTCCTTAATGTTGTTACCGCATCCTTCGAAAAAGGACCTAAACAAATGGAAATGAGGAATTCTATAAACACCTTTATTTAATAAGGCTGTTAAGGGCGAAAATCTTCTCCTTCATAAGAGACGGAGGGTTACGATCGATGGTGAACGACATTTGAGAATTTGAGTTTGTTTCATCAGGGGCTGGGATAGGATTAAGTCAAAGTTAGATTGAAAACCTTTTGTTTCCTGTTTAAACAAGGCAGTCTGTATGTCGCTTTGTTTAATTTAAAATGCAGTTACATGGTTAATGCAATTAAATTCACTAATTCACAGTATTCTTATATATATAATATATATATATATATATATAATATAATATAATATATATAATAATATATATAATATATTTTTTATTTTAATATATATATAATATATATATATATATATACTATATATTCAACTTGCCCTTCTCATTCTACTACATACCCAGGAGTGTCTAAAACTTTGTCCTGTTGATAGTCCTTTTATACAGCCAAATATTACAAAATCGCACACCCTGCAACAAATTTTTAATTAAATTGGAACCGGAAAACTTTGTTTTGTAGAAGCCAAGAAGGGTTGCTTCCAAAAATAACCCTTCATCAACCAGTCCCTCATCATCTCGTTGGAGTTCGATGCTTTCTTTAATAACGGGGTTTGTAATTTCAAAACTCTTCCGACTTACCCTAGTAAATGGCATTTTTCCTTTTTTGTTTTTTGGAAAATTCGATGTCTGTTCTAATTTCCACTTTGATGAATACCACCTCTCTTTTTCTTGACCTCGTCTCTTGTATTGTACTGACGATAGCAAATCCTTTTTATTTCCTCCTTCTATTTCTATCGTCAATTTTCAGATAAAAGTGGATGTTGGGTGTATGTAAGCAGTAATGTTATTTGTTCTCTTGTTTATAATTTGGAATCTTCTGAATTTTCCCCTTTATGGGCCTGGATCTCTTGTCTATCAACCGCTAAATTCATCTTTTTTTTTTTTTATTTATCACATAATTCTACTGACAATCTTAAATTCTATGACAATCTTAATCAAAACAGATCACATTCTCTTGATCTTTCTTAGAAATCATTATTTTGGATGCTTTCAATATTCGCGACTGCCAAGGATTCTTCAGGTTCCCAAAATGTAATTGGCGAAAATCCTACCATTTTTCCATTTCGAACAACCTTAAACAGATGATGCAACTCCTCACCTGATCAACTTCAGGATAAGGATAGCATACTAGACCTTTTCTTAACTTTCAATATTTCTACTTACTTGTTAACCATTTCCATCTTTGTGTTCCTTCGATATCTTCTTAATTTTATATCATCTTATGTCTCTTCAAATCTTCTGTAGTAATTGTCATCTCCTTTGATAAAAGGAAACTTTTGGCAATTCGGTGTTGCTAACTGATCGGACTGACTGTCTTGCTTCTTTGATTTCGCTTGGAATTATTACTGCTTCAGTAATTTCAACTACTTCTGTTATAAACATAACTAATATACCATGGTTTAACTCTGCTTGTTCACGTCTATTTGCATCAGGACACTA
>SEYY01014621.1:5000-7500 GCA_009176605.1 Armadillidium nasatum | reverse complement strand
CTGACCTCTGATCTTTCTCGTATTTCAAATTGGGGCAGAGAAAACATGGTCGTTTTCAATGCCTCAAAAACTCAATTCCTCCATCTTTCTACTCGACACAATCTTCCACACAACTATGACATCTTCTTCGAAAACACTCAACTCAAACCTTCATCTATTCTTAATATTCTCGGTGTTTCTTTTTCTCGTGATCTTTCTTGGAAAGATCACATTACTTCTCTCTCTAAACAAGCTTCTAAGAGGTTGGGTGTTCTGAGGCGCCTTCGTTTTTTTTTAAGCCACCCCAGTTGCTTGCTCTGTATAGGGGTGTTGTTCGCCCCTGTATGGAGTACGCCTCGCCTATCTGGGGTGGTTCCACACATACAGCTCTTCTTGAAAAGGTGGAGTCTAGGGCTTTTCGTCTTATCAACTCTCCCGCTCTTACTAACTCTCTCCAATCTCTTTCTTCCCGTCGTATTGTTGCGTCATTTTCTCTATACTATCGCTATTACAACGGACATTGCTCTTCTGAACTCTCACGTCGCATGCCTCCTTCGTTGAGAAGGGCCCGTGCAACACGACTTTCTACACAGTCTCATCCTTTCTCTGTCCAACTCTCCGACCCCAGACTTAACCGCTATGCTCAATCTTACATATACTCTACTGGTAAAGTCTGGAACACACTTCCTTCATCTGTTTTCCCAACTTCCTTTGACTTGCACACTTTCAAACGTGTACCGGGTCACGTCGGCCATTAGCGACCGATTTCGAATACTCCCCAACTCTGGTGGATTATGGTAGGCCTTTGGCCTTTGCCCACCAGAGGAGAAATAAATATATATATATATATATATATATATATATATATATATATATATATATATATATATATATATATTATATATATATATATATATATATATATATATATATATATATATATTATATATATATATATATATATATATATATATATATATATATATATATATATATATATATATATATATATATATATATATATATATATATATATATATATATATATGAGAGAGAGAGAGAGGAAGAAAATTAATTGTTCTTTTGATAATTATAATTCTTTTTATTATTGAATAAAGAGTAGGAAAAGAAAATAATGGCAATAGACATTCGCTAATCATTCATCCTTTTCCTTTGAGCGAATATATGGGAAGGAGAGAGAGAGAGAGAGAGAGAGAGAGAGAGAGAGAGAGAGAGAGAGAGAGAGAGAGAGAGAGAGAGAGAGAGAGAGAGAGAGAGAGAGAGAGAGAAAGCATTGCGATAGCCTAAGGCCGCTAAATTTAAACAGTTCACCTGACAAAGAGGAAGAGGGTCGCTAAAACTAACGCAATTATTTCGTGATATCATTCGACACTTCGTTAACAAAGACACGAAATAGTTCGTCCGTTGAGCAAATATAAACGTTATAGAAAGGGAACGCAAAGATTATCAGTAATGGTACGATGGAAGCAAAGGATTACATTTCTGAATCCATGTTGCTACCGTTATAAGTTTATGGAAAATGGGAACAGGCAGGCAGATTCATTTTGCCATGGAAATTGGTATGGTGGATCGTTGACTCGCGAAATTACAATTCTTCTTCTTTACTTAGAAAATACTATTATCCGAAGGAATAGATTCCATTATCCGTTAGTTTAAATTATCTTTAGCAAAAAGGAAAAAAGAAAAGGATCCGTTCATTGCTACGGTTAGACGGCGATCATTGCTATCAAAGGAGAGGTTGAACGCACATATTTTGATTGATCTTTAATCAGCTCTTTTGGTGAGCTGGAATTGCTGAGATTGAAATACGAAGAACACGAAAAAAATTGAAGAAAATTAAGACGGAAAAAGGGAAAGATATTAGAAAAAGAAGGAATATGGAAAATTAAGATAAAAAAGGGAAAGACATTAGATAAAGAAGGAAGGCGGAAACAAAAAATTGAAAAAAGCAATTTACTTTCTAAAGAGAGAGTAACGTTTTAAAATTTGAATAAAAGAGATTCAAAATAGGTCTACAAAATCTAAGGGAACAGAATTAAAGAATATTCTTTTGCTTATATATATATATATATATATATATATATATATATATATATATATAATATATATATATATATATATATATAATATATATATATATATATATATATATATATATATATATATATATATATATATATATATATATATATATATATATATATATATATATATATATATATATATATATATATATATATATATATATATATATATTATATATATTATATATATATATATATAATTTCAAGTATGCTATGGTGGATTCGAACAATGACCTCTAAGCTGGTAAGACAGAGTGCTACCTCTATACCACAAGAGTACAAAAGGAAATCGCATTGAGAAAGCTCATGAACACCTGCCATGATGACTAACTTAAAGGACCCCCTGACTGTGATCGGATACAGGACAATAGGTCAGCTACTATTTGGTTAAGATAATCTGAACAATTAGAAAAAAA
>SEYY01014619.1:0-12335 GCA_009176605.1 Armadillidium nasatum | reverse complement strand
GTGGTCATTTATGTCTAACAGTTCTTTATGCATTAACTGTATTGAAAATAAAATTTCACGCTATTCTACAACAACTTTTTTTCTCTATAATAAATGAGTGCTAACATCTTTGGAAGCGGACCTGAAAGCGTACAAGGTCCTCGAGGATTTCGAGGTCCGCCAGGACCACCAGGACCTCCAGGACTTTCAGGAATTGGATTTAAATATTTAGATGAAGAAGGTAATTTTGATATTGAAGATAAAAGGCTAGCAAATGTAGCTTTTCCTCAAGAGAAAAACGATGTTACTACAAAAGTTTATACTGATAATTTAGTAAAGGAAATAAGAAGTAAGGTTGATGAAACGTTAAGACGAACAGGAAATATGGATAAATCAATAACTGAATTACAATCTGAAGATGATCATATTAAAAAATTTGTTGAAGAAATAAAATCTCAACTCTTTGATATTCACAATAATGTTTTAATGAAAGATGATTTTGAAAACGCATTAAAACGATTAATAAACAGATTTCGACGTTAGATAAAAATAGGAATAATAATTTACTAATATGTGCTTATGAAATAATCATTATTCAAACTAATTCGAAAATAGAAGATGGGAGGTTTCCCTTCGTTTTAGGAATGAAAGGAGCGGCATCTAAGAAAACGGTTTATGTTATGCCGTATAAAGTAATTATAGATATAATTGCATTAACTTCTCAAGATATTGATCAATATATTTCGGTAAAATTATTTATTAATGGAGATGAATTTAAAGATTTAGATATAGATAAATATAAAGATGATTACTATACAATTAATAGAATAAGAAACATACATCTTAATGAAGGTGATATTATAAATTTTCAAGCTGCAAGTGATACAACTAATGAAAAATCTATGCATACTATTCAAGTGTTCTCAAAATACAATTTAGGAAGGAATTCCGAAGAAAATATGTTGAGAGATGAAGTAATTAAATTTGATGGAAAAAATAAAAATGAAATATATTCTCCACCAAAAATTAATGATGGTGATATGGGAAAAATTAAGCATAATGAAAAAGAAAAAAATGAGTATGAACTTATTCTCAAAGAGAATCATAGCAATATTGAAGAAAATATAGATATCAAAAATATTATAATTAGCGATGACTTTGAAAATGTGGTATACAGTTCTGATAGTACTGATGCTGAAATTAAAAGAACATATGGAGATAATATCTTTTAAACAAAACTTTTTTTTCTCTATAATAAATAGATGGAAAACAAATCAGAACTATTAAAAATTTTGAACTATTCAACTGATTATGTACAGACTACAAAATTATCTGATTTAATGAAAGAAGTGAATTACAAAGTTATTGAACTTAGAAAAATAAATACAAAATATGGTCCCGCAATATTTGCAATTCTACGTGTAGGAGAGGATGAAGTAACTAATGTGTTCCTTCCAGGAAGATATGTTAATCTCTTGAATGATAAGGAAATTAAAATTTTAAATGAAAGCGATCTTAAAATGCAAATATTGCAATTTTTCATAAACTTTTTTCTCTATAATAAATGAGGAATTTTCAAAATCTTTCAAAAATTAATGGGGTTAACATTGACAGACTAAAAAAACTCATGTATCAAAAAACCTTTACTAGTCAAGATATTAAAGAACTTAAGGACATTTTAGATTGATTAATTGGGTACATAAACGTGTTAAACATATTAAAAAACAAAAAACCTCCTGTAGAAGAAGAAGAAGAAGAAGAAGAAGAAGAAGAAGAAGAAGAAGAAGAAGAAGAAGAAGAAGAAGAAGAAGAAGAAGAAAGAAGAAGAGAAGAAGAAGAAGAAGAAGAAGAAGAAGAAGAAGAAGAAGAAGAAGAAGAAGAAGAAGAAGAAGAAGAAGAAGAAGAAGAAGAAGAAGAAGAAGAAGAAGAAGAAGAAGAAGAAGAAGAAGAAGAAGAAGAAGAAGAAGAAGAAGAAGAAGAAGAAGAAGAAGAAGAAGAAGAAGAAGAAGAAGAAGAAGAAGAAGAAGAAGAAGACACTTTTACTAGTTATGATATTGAAAAATTAGAAGATCTTTTAAATAAATTTAAATCTTACACCCGATTACGATCAGATTAATTATATAAAAAGAAAAATTATTATATTTAAAAATTTTAAATAAAATACTCATATCCTTTTTTACTCAATCAATTTCCATTTACTAATCTCGCAAATTTTTTTCCACATTTGATTGTACTTATTTAACGTAATTTCTCTTTTATAAGAAACTTTTTGAAAATCTGATATATTACATTTGGCACATCATAATTGTATCAATTTAAACAATTTAAAGTGAACATTTAAAGAATTCTTTCTCTTTGAACATTTTACATCCAGATATGCTTGTTCAAATTCATCATTGAGATTTAATATTTTATTAAAATTATTCATTATCTCTTTATTGTTTTTATAATATTTATCAATAACTTTCTCTAAATATATTCTTGATGAATATTTTAATGGTTAATATCATTATTAAGCGTATATTGAGAATGGTAAGCTTTACAACTATCCCATTTATTTTTATAATCGTATTTAGGATAATTATCTATTTTAATACCTTTTAAAAAATTACATGATTTACAATTTTCGTTAGTTTCACGTTTATGTAATGAACATAATATCTCCATTTTCTATAGAATTTTTTATTATAATTCAATTTTCATTTTTTCTTCCTTTAAAAACCACAATCCCTCCAACGCCTTTCTCCAAGTCCTACCACAACACTTTTTTAATAATAAAATTATTAATTTTTCTCTAAAAAGACTTGAGTAAGAAAACCCGCAGTGAGCGTGCTTCTAGGTTTTCCTGCTCAAATAATCATTCAGCTTTTTCGGGGAGGGCCTTGTAGCCTCTAAGCATCCCAACTTCGAAAGTCTCTGTATACTACTTTTAAAAAACATTGATAAGTAGTAAATAAAACCCGGAGGGAGAGAAGCGAGCGAGTTTGGGCACATTAGTGAACGAAAGCGAGCGCAGCGAGCGAAAGTGAGCGAATGGGCCCGTACCCGGGTTTAATATACTACTATATATATATATATATATATATATATATATATATATATATATATATATATATATATATATATATATATATATATATATATATATATATATATATATATATATATATATATATATATATATATATATATATATATATATATATATATATATATATATATATATATATATATATATATATATATATATATATATATATATATATATATATATATTATATATATATATATATATATATATATATATATATATATATATATATATATATATATATATATATATATATATATATATATATATATATATATATATATATATATATATATATATATATATATATATATATATATATATATATATATATATATATATATATATATATATATATATATATATATATATATATATATATATATATATATATATATATATATATATATATATATATATATATATATATATATATATATATATATATATATATATATATATATATATATATATATATATATATATATATATATATATATATATATATATATATATATATATATATATATATATATATATATATATATATATATATATATATATATATATATATATATATATATATATATATATATATATATATATATATATATATATATATATATATATATATATATATATATATATATATATATATATATATATATATATATATATATATATATATATATATATATATATATATATATATATATATATATATATATATATATATATATATATATATATATATATATATATATATATATATATATATATATATATATATATATATATATATATATATATATATATATATATATATATATATATATATATATATATATATATTATATATATATATATATATATATATATATATATATATATATATATATATATATATAATATAATATATATAATATATATATATTATATATTGTTCCTGAGGAGCATCCTCATCTAATCATCTGCACTTTCGAAAATTCAAAATCCTCACCGGAACTTATGAACAACTTCAACACGAAAGTACACTATTATATGAAAGAACTAACAATGATTTTAAACAGTATGCTTCTTTTTGAGAAACGTTTTAGTTCTACATCCGGAAACGAGTACTGTCTACAAGTATTCAGTGAAAAGAAATTTAGTTCATTTACCCTTTACTGCAGCAGCATCAGCAAGTTTACTATTAAAAGAAAATATGATTCAAAGGAAATAAACTATCAGGTTTATTTTAATATTGCATTACACTTTATAGGCTTTTGTTTTAAACTGTGCAATCACAAATAAGTTATTCAAAGATATGTTTTTTTTCTAAGATATATTTCAAAAGAATTTCAAAGGCAACTATTCTTTAAGAAACTTCGAAATTATGAAATCGTTCGATTTGAAATCTTTTAGAGAACTTTTTCGGTATGAAATTGATTAGAGAACACTTCAGTTTGAAAGCATTTTGAGAACTGATTTTACAAAAAATGGCAACATACCATTTTACTTTTTATTGATTCTAGCTATATGATTTTATTTTCAGCTATATAAATATTATAGTTTGCATATACTCCGGGGGGAGGAATGGCTCCAGCACTTTTGTGTGGAGTCACTAAAAGAAAAAAGTATACGATTTGTACTTACATTTTTTTTTATTATTAATAATAATGTTCACGACCTTTTTGAGAGAATTTTTATTTGATTCCGATTCGGAGTTTGAGTCTTCTCTGAAGTGAACTTTGCAGTCACAGCTGCTTTCCGAACTGGTCTGACAGTTACCGAAAGAGTTCCTATAGAACGACATTAAGATGAAGTGGTAGGCTGAGCAGATGTCCCAGGCGTCGAGGATACAGCTGACGAAGGCATTGATCCGGTTGAAGTAGAATGATGGTTGAGATGACCCACTGTGGGTTAAAGAAAGTTCCAGGGGATACAAAATTTTGACAGGATACAAGCTGATTTGTCCTCCTGGTGTCTTCACGAAGACTGATCGAACTTTTCCATCATCTCCATACATCAATTTAGTGACGATTCCCATTTGCCAAAATGGTCTGTCTTTTACAGGACTGCGGATCAGCACGACATCGTCGACCTTAACCAGATTATCCCATCTGGTTTGATATAAATCTCGACAGGTTTCTCGAAGGCTTAATAGATATTCCTCGTACCACCTTGTTCTAAAATCTTCAAATTTGTCAGATGATTTTTTTAGGGCTTTAATCAAAGCATTTCGAGACGATGACGGAGACATCGCCATAAGATCAGAATTATCTTCTTTTCTTATTACCATACTTGTTTTGGAATGTGGTTTTAAAAAGCAATTTGGTGTGAGAGGTATCACATCATTAGAACTTGAAGTATAAGTCAGAGGACGAGAGTTTATAGCATCAGTTATTTCTGAGAGAGTTGTTATAAAGCTGAAATATTCGACAGAAGATCTTCCAATTGTCTTCAGTAGACAGCTTTTGACAACTTTCACCATTCTCTCCCAACAGGCTAGCAGTCCATGGACTGTAAAGTGGTACTCTATGATGCTTTATTCTGATTTTTACGAAGAAACTCTTTTCCATTCTCTGAAACCACAAATGACTGAAATGAATTCAATCCTTGTATAAAGGAACGTGCATTATCACTATAAACTGCATCTGGCACTCCATAGAGATTTACAAAACGTTGAAATGATTTTACAAATGATTCAGAAGACATATCAGGAACCAGATCTAAATGAATAGCTCTTATGCTAAGACATGTATAAATTAAGATATACATTTTTTGAGATTGAGGTGAGCCTTTTACTTTCACCCACCAATGTTTGGTATAATCTATACCCACATTCTTATAAGGCCGAAAAAGTTCCACTTGAGCTTTTGAAAAATTTGTGAAGCGAGGATAATTGAATGCAAAACTGTTGTATTTTTTGCACACTATGCATTCTGATATGACTTTTCGAATAGTATTTCTAGCAGAGGTGATCCAATAACCTCTCAGACGAATGTTGGTTAGAGTGGCTTGAATACCAAGATGTTTACAATCAAAATGGGCGTTTCGAATAAAAAGAAATGTCAAATGATGATTTTTCCCCATCAGGATTGGATTTAAAACATCAAAGTCATAATAATTAGAACGAGCCAATCTACCTTTGCTTCTAATGAGCTCTAAATCATCTAGAAATAAATTTAAATTGTTTACCAAATCTGGTGGTGGTTTTGGAAAACGAAGCATCCTCTTTCACTCTTCTTAAAAAGGCAAGCTCTTTCGGAAAAGATTCTTCCTGCATTCTTTTTAGGCAATATATTCGAGCTTTGGAATCACAATCAATGTTGATTCCTCTAGAAAGTGCTGAAAACTTATATAAAAGAGCACAAACTCTAAAAAGAACATTTAAATTAGAAAAAATTTCAAATTTAATAACAGGAAGATTAGTACTTACATTGACAGTCGCAAGCACTAGAGAAGAATTATTTTCGGAACTCTCCCATCCATAATCAGGCCAGTATATGGGTGCAGAATCCAGCCATTCGGGTCCATGCTGCCAAGAATGACAAATTTTTTCGAAACTCAGATATATTTAATCCTCTGGTGAGTAGGTCGGCTGGGTTTTCTTCAGACCTCACGAAACGAAATTCAGGAATTAGATTATGGTCTTCTTTTAATGAAGAAACCATTTTTTTAATATCTTGTATTCTATTCTTTATGAATACACTTTTGTTTTTTCTTCCCCCACGTAGTATCCAGGCCAAGGACACTTGTGAATCCGAAAATATATTTAAAGTTTTAAACTTTGAATCTTGAAAGCATCCTAGAACTTGAGGTAAGCATTTCAATGCCAAAAAAACTGATAAAAGCTCCAAGCATGGCAGTGTTCTCCCTTTCAGAGGAGAGACTTTTCCCTTAGACCAAAGAATGCTGGGTGCTTTGGTGCTTGAAGAGATACATACATTACGAAGCCATAGCATGAAGAACTTGCATCACAAAAAATGTTAAGCGACAAGTTGGAGCCCTCGGTCTCAAAACAAGATCTTTCGAAAGTAATTTCTTTCAAAGAAATTAAATCTAGACGCAACTTTTCCCATAAGGTCTTCAATTCTTCGTTGATTTCATCGTCCCAACTCATTTCCTGTTCCCACGTCTTCCTCATGAGAATACGCCCACGTATTGTAACTGGAAGAAACAGTGATAAGGGGTCGAAAACTTTAGATATTTGAGAGAGAAGTTGACGTTTCGAATTGGCCGAGTTTATTTCAAAATCACTCAATCTGATAGTGTCAGATGAGGTGTCGAAAAGATATCCCAAAACTCTTTCTTCTGAGCTTTGGTGTTTTGCTAATTTTTGGTTAGCCTCGAAAATTTCTTTTAAGTTCTGGATTATTTGAATTCCAACTGCATAAATCGAATCCACCTTCACACATTCTTGAAGTGGTCTGACAAAAAGATTTCTTTTAAATTGTCAATAGAAGAGTTGGAATATATAAAATTATCCATATATAAATTATTTTCCAATAAAGTAAGAACAGAGATCTGGGGGATACTGTTTTGCATGGTGTCTTTATAACAGCTCCCAATATATAAGGACTTACTGATAGCCCGAAAATGATAGAGGTGTAACGATAGGTATGAAGCACACCCTCTTCTTCCCAGAAGAAGCAGAATCGATTACGATCTTCATCCTTTTTAAGACGAATCTGCAAAAAGGCTTTCGAAATGTCTGCTAGTACGACATATTTGTTTGTACGAAATTGAAGCAATAATCGAAATAAAGATGCCATCAGATCTACGCCAGGATAACAAGCCTGGTTTAAAGATGGGCTATTCCCGATGCGAAGGCTGCAATTAAAGACAGGGCGAATTTTCGTTGTGACTTGTTCTGCAGTCTTAATAACAGGCCTATGAGGGATCCAAATGTATCGATGAAAACTCTTTTGGAGACACATGGACGGGCTCGATGATGCCATCAGCCAGGTACTGACGAAATATGTCTCCATATGCTGAAATGAGACCTTGATTATGAAGTTTTTGTGTCACACGATGAAGAGCAGCTAATGCTACCTGATGATTTGAAGGCACAGCTTTCAATATTTCTTCATACCATGGGATCTCAACATGATACTTACCTTCCTTATATTCAATACTCTCATGGAATCTACTTTCGAAGATGGTATCGATGGAACCTTGGTCAGCTTCTTCGTTTATTCCAATGGATTCCAATTTATAGATGTTCTCTATGCCGACATCAAGTTCCAAGTCTGAGTGAGTATGAATCAATGGGTCGAAATAGGAAGGAGACGGATCCACTATGAGATTTACGATGTTTTCGGGAATTTTTT
Source organism: Armadillidium nasatum (assembly GCA_009176605.1). NCBI lineage: Eukaryota > Metazoa > Arthropoda > Malacostraca > Isopoda > Armadillidiidae > Armadillidium > Armadillidium nasatum. Next base: position 3,950 of record SEYY01014619.1, on the reverse strand, counting down.
TTGACAGATTTGAGAAGAGATGGAGACAACAAGCTGGAATCTTTTGGTTGTCAGGAAGTCCTCTTTCTTTGAGGATTATTCGAATTTTCTTCTCCAAATATGACTTCAATTTGAGAAGGAGTTAAAAATTTACGAACTGGTCCGAATGGAACGAAACCATGGCAAGAATCAATGGCACTCCCTCTTAAACAATTGACTACTTTAAAATGCTTCATGAGATATAGAGCGTCTATTCCCAGAAGACATTCCACATTGTTGACAATGTCACCATGACGGCCTCCTTGATAGAATCGATCTGCTATCTTAAAATTATTTCTTCCTTTATTATATACGGCTCCCATCAATCCCTTGACTTCAAAACCGACGTCAAGATTGGGATCCACAAGAGCTGGAATTTTGGTATATGACCCACAACATAAATTCAATTCCAGATCAATGGAGTACATTGTTCTGGTTTGTTCTCCCAGAAAAGTTTTTACAGTGGTGTTTTGACGAGGAAGTGAAGCAATATTTACTCCTAAGCTTCTCCATGACACTTCCTTTGAAGTAACTTCTCTGAGATCCAAAATCTAGAAGTGCCCTTATTTCTTGAATCTTATTCCCCCTTTTTACTTTAAGGGAGATGGTTGGAAGAATGTTGCCAGAAGGAGTAGATCCTGTGTTGAATACACAGATGACTTCGTTGAGATTCATCCTACCCAGTTTGTGCAAGAGAAGATGAAGGAGTAGGTGTGTCATCTGTTCTACGATGTTGATCACTCTTCCTTTTTCCATTTGTTTCAGATGAGCAAAGGGCAGATATATGTTTCTTGCTTTTACAGTAAAAGCAAGGGCGGCTAAGTCCATATCTCTTAGCAGGACACTGCTTGGATTTATGCTTTGTGCTGGAGCAGCTAGAGCATAGTTTATTTCAATACAGCGCTCTTTTCTGGAGGCTGGATTCGAATAGACGGTGCAAGACGACATAAAATGTGCACCATCACACAAGTTTACATTTCACAGATGAAGATTCCGAAGAAATACTAGACTTTTTTGGAGATGTGGTGTTCTCTTGTCTGGAGTACGTGGAATTTTGAAAAGATGATGTTTTCTTTCCAGTTGAAGATTTTTTAGACGTAGATGTATGTGATGGATTCTTCCCTCTGATTCTTTCCATAGATTTTAAAATCATATGGTAATTATCTAAGATGATGTTGATGGAAGGATATTCTACCTTCGTCTCGATTTTCAATTCCCTTAGGAAACTTGAGGGCAATTTATCCACCACATATATGACTTAGAAGTTTACATCCTGCTGAACCCTCCTCCATAAAATCTAATTCGAATTCTTTAAGTTCATGTAGATGTGCACGAACTTCTGATATGAAAGCTCTCACTGCCTCAAGATTTTTGTTGTCTATGACAGGAGCTGTGTCTATTTTATGAAATAGACAATCGATTAATAAAAGGCACATCAAGATATAAATCTTTTAAAATTTGGAGGGCAACTTCATAGTTGTCGTCCACATTAGGAAGATGTTCTACATCTTTTAATGCCATACTTGAAAGATGAGCCTTTAGATATTGAAGTTTTGCGGCGTCACTTAAGTCTCGCCGACTTCCGAAGACATTTTCAAAATGAGAGTAGAAAACGATCGAAATTGGAAACGGTCAGATTCTCCTGAAAAAGTTTTACACTTTAAAGCAGGTATTTTGACCTCTTGCTTGACGGCTAATCCTCTCAATATGGATTTTACCTCCGACTGGTTCTCTAAGTTCTCTTGTGGATTTGAGCCGGAGCAGCGAGATGCCGAGATTGCTCATAACCTTCTGTTGTTGTAGATGATAGTGAGACGCACTCACTATCTCCTCATTGAGCAAGGTGTTTTCATACTTGAGAAGACCAGATGAACATATTAATGCCTCTATCTCTCCGTCATATTGACGCACCTCTTGAAGTCTTGATGATACTTCTTCCAACATAGACGATATGAGAGGTGAATTACTTCCGTCTGTTTGCATAATTTCCAATAGTTGTTTGAAAAGGAGAGTAACCTTCCTTTTTGATACTCCTCTCATTATCTTGAGAGGGGATAACTTCTCCTTTACTTCTTCAATTTTTTTCTTCATTTCCTCGGGTTTGAGGTTTTGTTCTACTATCTCCGCGTCACTGGAGATAGAAGTTTCCATTTCTTGAAGAAGTGAGGATACTGAAGTAATGTCTTCTTTATTCATTTTCAATTATTGTAATTTGAATTTAAATAGTATAATAGAGTGGTTACTAAAAAAAAAAAAAGATAAAATATATATATATATATATATATATATATATATATATATAAATATAATAATATCGGGAAGATCCAATATGGATTAATGTTGTAATTTAAAATATCTCATCCCGGTGCCCAATGGTTCGCTCCCTTTCGCGCTCACCTTCTATCTAACGGAGTGGCTCTCCTTTACATACATAAAACATTTCTAACACATTTAAAAATAATTAAAAAATCAAAAATGGCGTCAACTTCGGTAGCCTCGGAGAAGCCACGGGGGGCGGCTTCCAAAAATAGCCCCTCATCCACCCCTTCCCCCATCACCACTTGGGAGTTGGTGGCCTCCGGTGATGGGGTTGGTGCCACCAGGACTCGGCCGCCGGCTTGTCCTGATGCACGGTCTATTTTTTTCATTAATTTCTGCAACATTCGCGGTCTGCACTCTAATTTCCACTTTGTTGAACATCACCTCTCTTCTTCTAGACCTCACCTCTTATTCTTGACCGAAACTCAGATGTTTGAGCGTTCTGATAGCAAACCCTATTCTGTTTCCTCCTACTGTCTCTATCCTCAATTTTCAGCCAAAGGCGGTTGTTGTGCATATGTGCGCAACGATGTCGTTTGTTCTCGTGTCTCTAATTTGGAGTCTTCCGAATTTTCCACCTTATGGCTTAGGCTCTCTTGCCATTCTACGACTAAATTCATTTGTTCAGTTTATTTATCTCCTAATTCTACTGACTATGCTAAATTCTTCGACTATTTAAACTCCAAAATAGAGCACATTCTCTCTTCTTCTCCTTTCTCTGAAATCATCATATTAGGTGATTTCAATGTTCACCACCGCCAATGGCTTTCTTCTAGTTCTCATGATACAGCTGGTGAACGTGCCTTCCTTTTCGCTATCCAAAACAACCTTGAGCAGTTGGTGCAGCTCCCTACTCGTATCCCTGATCGTCTTGGAGATGAACCCAACGTTCTAGACCTTTTCCTAACTTCTAATCCTTCTCCTTATACTGTTAAACTCTTTCCTCCTCTGGGTTCATCCGATCATCTTCTTATCTCTGTATCCTCTCCTATCTCTTCAAGTCTTCCGCAGGAAAGACCCCCTTCTACGGAAAGGAAACGCTTGTGGCACTTCGGTGCCGCAAGCTGGTCTGACTTGCGGTCGTACTTCTTTGATTTCCCGTGGAATGATTATTGCTTCCGTGGGAGGGGTCCCTCGGAGTGTGCAGAACGCATTACCGAGGTGATTCTCTCTGGCATGGAGGCATACATTCCATATTCTTTCCCTTCTACTAAACCTAATAAACCTTGGTTTAACTCTGCTTGTTCTCGTGCTATCCGCCGCAGGGATGCTGCCTTCAGGGATTACCGTCGTCTTCAAACTCCTGAAACTCACGCTACTTATATTTCATCCCGGAATCGTGCAAAAATCTATTCTTCGTAACACTAAAAACTCCTTTCTCCGTAAAAAATGCAATAATCTTTCTGGTTCCTCTTCTTCACGTTCTTTCTGGCATTTTGCAAAAAATGTCAACTCTAACTTTGCTTCTTCCTCTTTCCCTCCTTTAATATCTTCCGACGGCACAACTGCTGTTTTTACCTTCTTCTAAAGCTGAACTCTTTGCTCAAACTTTTGCCTCTAATTCAACCTTAGACGATTCCGGAGCTATTCTTCTTCAACCCCCTCTAACTCAA
>SEYY01014618.1:0-10022 GCA_009176605.1 Armadillidium nasatum | reverse complement strand
CGATATTAAAACGAAGCTGAAGGGACTGCTCAGTCAAACTCGAAAGACTAGCAATTATCTTTACTTGGACCTCTCGCTTGATAGGTGAGGGACGAAGCCACTAAGTACATCTTCACATGTAGCATGTTTTTATTATTACAGAAAGAACAACTGCAAATTAATAATCTAAATATAATATAGTACAACATAAAATTGTTGAAACAAACGTTACGTAACTATAATTAGGTTTCCAATATACGCATACTCGAGGGCGTAGACTCCTCCTGATGCTCCCGCCAAATAATATGACGGTGTTGCCAGAGAAGAAGCTAAACATCCTCCAATGACTCCTAGAATGTAGATAATGGAAACTCTATACCATTTATGTACAAGCTCTAACACGGTACCCATTATAAGCTGCATTATAGAGTTGGATAATATGTGAAGCCATCTGAAAATGAAGAAAATACTATAATATATATATATATATATATATATATATATATATATATATATATATATATATATATATATATATATATATATTATATATATATATTATATATATATATATATATATATATATATATATATATTATCTGATAGGAAAATCCTTTTCGGATTCTAGAAACTGCAAAATTAGGATAGTTCGGATTCAAGATACTGAAAAAGTTGGATTCGGATTCTATTTTGGTGCAAAAGTTCAGGATTCGGATACGAATCCAAATTCCTTCATTCACCTTAATGTCAAAATTTACACTATTTTATTTTCACCAAAGTTTGTGCTGTTTCTTCAAGAAAGATCCTGTTAACCTTCATGACGTCATAAAATCAATGTTGCCAAACTAAGAAACAAAACATAGACAATTGACGTTCATACAAAAAATAGAATTGCATATTCAGAAATGGATTAAAACAGTAAATGCAGAAGCCTCTCTCTCTCTCTCTATATATATATATATATATATATATATATATATTATATATATATATATATATATATATATATATATATATATATATATATATATATATATAACCAGTACTCCCAAAAATATTGCTTCAAACTAATTGTGGTGTAAAAGATAAAAACCAATTAGTGGTTCAGTTGAATTAATATCTATTTGTTATATTATACAACCATTATTAATACGAAAAAATACATGTTATTTAAAATGACACTTTTGCCTAAGCACAAACCTTAAGTCTGTTGGGGCAATCTTCTATTGAAAAACGCACTTTTTACATCGAAAAGGTTCACCGCACCCGTTAGAAGTCTCTTTAACGACCCAAAGTTTGGGTGTCTTCTTCAGCAAACCGTACGCTCTAAATCTGTCCATAATGTGCAATTCAAATTATTATGATTGGGACTGACAGACTGTCAATCGTCAGTCATCAGAAAATGGCGGGCATTTTCCCTTGTCTAAGCTTGGATAGACCTTTCCTTATGTGCCTGTTCTGAATACTGTTGAGAGATCCATGGTAAATTTTGGAAGAGGGTCTGACCTTGTGGTTTTATCAGATCCTTTAGAACCTTCTGCTGGTACACGGCTGCACAGGTTTTAACTCCTTTATTCCAAAAATTGATGTCTGTCACCCCATAGTAACTCACTTCCCACCAAACCCTCACAGAAGCTAGATGATAATCTCTTTGAACTTGTGGTACGAGTTATATGCATCCTTAGATGACCTAGCATGCACTATCGTTTTGTTTGTTAAAGCTTTCTTCGCGGTAAAGATTCTTTTGTCTGTAAGAAAAATTTTTCGTGGCCAATCAAGCGCGTTCTCAGTCAACAGGCTTTAGGGTGTCCGTGAATAAATGTTCGGTGCGTCTTCTGAAAGTCCTTAATTTTAACTTAGATTTACCTTAACTTTAACAGTGTGCGATATGGAATTCCTAGGTATCTGCATTTCACGTTACCTGTTTTTTGTTAAGAAGAGGATTTCGGTCAACTCGTTCTTCACAGCCTTGACATTGATTATTGTTCGATGACATTATTCGAGGAAATCGACGAATTAAACAGTCCGAAATTTTGTGAGCGATGTTTACCAAGACAGCTGACAGGAGACATGATAAAACAACTGGTCGATATTGCTAATGAAATTCTAAACCGTTATCGTCGAGAGGGCGATCAATTTCTTCAAAACATTGTAACGGGAAACGAAAAGTGGGTCAACCACTACCATACAGAAGGAAAACAAGCCTCTATGGGATTCAGACACCCAAGCTCCCTTGGCGTACGAAAGTTTTTAAGACTCAATCCTCGACTGGTAAACTTATCCTGACAGCATTCAGGGATGTGGAGGAACTCCAGATCGTTATTGTGAAACTCTCCAAATATTGAAGAACCCCATCCGTCGAATAAGATCAAGCCCCACGGTTTTCCTCCTGCATTAACCACATTGCAGTGCCAAAATGCTTCAGAAGCTTCAACGATTGAACTTCGAAGACCTTGATAATCTACCCACCCTAAAGTCCTGATCTGGCACTCAGTGATTTTCACTTATTTTAAAAATTGAAGGAGAGTCTCCTAGGAGTAAGATTTGGTTTAGATGATGAGGTGAAAAAAAGCGGTGGCAAACTGGTTCCGGAAAACAGATCAAGGCTTCTTTTTAACCGGTTTCGAGAAGTGGTTTCAACATTTGCAGAAATTTATTGAAGCTCAAGGAGATTATATAGGAAAATAATATTACATGTTCATTAACTTAACCTTTGACCTTCTTTCAGTCTATGTTTCATTGCCTTATCTGCAATCTATGAGATTTTAGGGCAGAACAGTCGTTACTTTTCAACCCACCCCAATATATAAGAGGGTAAGGGGTTGGGATAGAGAGAACTGATTTCAAGATGGTTATTCTCATTGACTTTATTAAGATGCAGAACATTTCCTTGTTGCATTTTTAAGATTTACCACGTTTCTAAGTTTTATGTATCATAAAATGATATTAAAGTAAATAAAATAAAATAAATACAAATAAATAAATACATTTTAAAAACCTTTAAGAATTAAATCTTACCCCGAATGAATAAACATGTAAGTAAGGAACCTCCAAGCTTCGTAACGCCTTTCTGGATTATAAATAAGTGGAGAGTCCATCGGGGTTGGCCCATATGCTGTGATTGGCTCTCCCATTATAGCACCGTAATAAATAAATACTGAGATCTAATATATATATATATATATATATATATATATATATATATATATATATATATATATATATATATATATATATATATATATATATATATATATATATATATATATATATATATATATATATATATATTATATATATATATATATATATATATATATAATTTATATATATATATATATATTATATATATATATATTAGAGCCCTGAGATTAGCGGCAGTGCTAGTGCCAGCTGAAAATTGAGGAGAAATTGGTCCCACGCTCTTTCCTGAGTGTATACCATTCATTCAGAGTTCAAATCTCGGTTTCGAGAGCATTGGAAGTTTTTCTTTTCACTCCATAGATTGCACTAAAATGAAATCAAGAAAAAGCCTGAAAATTTCAAAATCACGTGCTCAAATCTAAGATGGCGGAAACCACTTTATAATAATGTTATGAATGAAGAAAAACAAGATAGAGGATGTGCGACGTCATATGTCAAGATGATGCAGTGCTATGACGTTCCAGAGTCGAGTAAGTGTGCGTGCATTCGCTCACGGGTGTGATTTCATTTCCTACGGCAATTTGCAATAATGAAGTATTGCCGTGTGTCCCTGCAATAAGGTCTTAGCCTCAATGCCAGCTGGCACTCCCAACATCCCTAATGAGCACCGCCTAAGTAAGAGTGGCACGTGACTGACGACATGTAGAGTTGCTAGAAAAGTCTAGAAAAAGTTATAAAAGCTAGAAAATCTAGAAATAGCTTGGAAACTAGAAATAAAATCCGCAAGTGTTACTGATAAACCGCAAAAAAATAAAAAAAAAAAAAAAAAAAAAAAAAAAAAAAAAAAAAAAAAAAAAAAAAAAAAAAAAAAAAAAAAAAAAAAAAAAAAAAAAAACCACACACACACACACACACACACGAAAAGGGCCTACAAAGAGCCTGAGGGTGTCGGTTTCCCCTAATTTTCCCTCAAAAATACTCATTAAAAAGCGTGGAACCCAATTTTACCCCAGTGCCTGGTACAATGTTACATGGTACTGGCACTGCCTCTAAGACCGGGCACTACTATATATATATATATATATATATATATATATATATATATATATATATATATATATATATATATATATATATATATATATATATATATATATATATATATATATATATATATATATATATATATATATATATATATAAAATATCCTAACTTCATAAGGAAAATTGTTCAGGACAACTGTTGCAGAGGAATTTGTACTGAAGTTGCATTTCATTTCGGAACAGACTGAATATGAACTCTCTTCTATCGGGAAAATTTTAAAAAAAATGTTTATAAACAAACGATGAACAATTTCTCAAAGTTTGGAAACAAATTTTAAACGTACTTGTAAAGAAACGCCACCAGGAACATTTGTCTTATTATTACTATTAGAGTATAAAAAAAAAGACATCTTTAGTAAACATTAACATTTTAGGAATAAGTGTTACTGAAAGATGTGGAGAGGAAAGGACACTACCTGTATCTTCTGAAACGGTGCTAGGGGCAAAACTTTTGGAAATGAGCAGTAGTTAACTAGAGCCTGTTCTTACTGGTTCTTTCTAACCAGTGGTTAAAAATATTTCAGGAAAGAGAACTGGTAGTTAATCCTTTCGTGGGACCAAACCGGTTGTAAAATCTTTTGAGGAAGCAGAGAATCACTGTTTTTTGGCAACTTACCACTAGATTTGGCAACTTACCACTAGATTTGGCAACTTACCACTAGATAACTGTTATGGTTTGTCATAAGGTAAGGTAATAAACGGATCAAAGGTAAGGAAAAGAAAGGAAAAAAAAAGGTAGAGTCAAAAAAAAAAAAAAAAAAAAAAAAAAAAAAAAAAAAAAAAAAAAAAAAAAAAAAAATCAAAGATTATTACATTATTTTTACGGAACAGGAAATATGATTTCTAAGAATAGATTAAATATAATTTCTGGCTGAAATATGACACAATAATTAAAGAATTCGAAGACTCTGCTGTAATATATGAAGATCCTTACGACAAACATAAAAAATTGGCCATTCTTCAGTCACTATATATAAATACCATTTCAATAAAACACAATCGAAATTAAATGAATGCTTTACATCCATATTTTATTTCCTTAAAACATTTTTTTCCAATCCTTTTATTAAATTTTTTTAAAACATATACAAATCCTGAAGTCATTTATTTCTTACTTTACTATTACTCAACAGTTATTAATAAAAATGTTACTTACTTCTGCTACTGTTATGGCAATTGTAAACAACGGAGGAGGAAAACACGAATATTCGTCGATGTATTTTCGGACTTTTACGTTTCGGCCACTTTTGGGTATTGTTAAAAATGTTAAACTACGTAAAACTTGGCTTATTTTTCCACTTTTCTTAGTGTTTCTTTATATATATATATATATTATATATATATATATATATATATATATATATATATATATATATATAATATATATATATATATATATATATATATATTTATATATATATATGTATATATATATATTACCTCTGGTGGGCAAGGCTGGAGGCCTACTAAATTACCACCAAGTTAGTGAACAAGTCAGAAATAATGTCAATTTAAAAGGGGACATGTCCCGGTAATATATATATATATATATATATATATATATATATATATATATATATATATATATATATATATATATATATATATATATTATATATATATATATATATATATATTACAGTCAATGTCAGATTTTGCATTTACTGATTTTGAAATATACACTTTGCTTCTACCTACATCACCTTTTAATCGTTTTTATCCATTCACACGCGAAAAGATTAGAGAAGGAAAAGGGAGAGGAAGTAGAAAGGGGAGAGGAGAACCTTGAGAAAGAGAATTGGAAGAGAAGGACTCTAAGGCGAAGTGAAAAAGAGAACAGGACAAACCCTATAAGAAGAAGAGGAAGAGAATAATCCGTAGGAAGAGAAGGGCAACAGGAGAACTCACAAGAGAGAAAAAAGGGAAATAATAAAAGGACAAACTCACATAAATGCTCACTGCCGTCTACCGTGGCTCGAACGGTAGGGTGATTGACTCACGTGCTTGAGGGCGCCGGTTCGATCCCACTTCGGGATCCTAGGTATTTACTACCTAGAAAGTTCCTCTCCTCGAATAGGGCAATGCCCGTGAGATGTGAACTTTTTAAAAAAAAAAAAAACCTAACGTTGAACCAGAGTTTGAATTCGAGGAAATAAATATTCATCAGAAAAACATGCAAAAATGTTCCTTTAGGTCAAAACTTACTTTTAGGGTTCGAATCATATGCTCAGGAGTAAACATTATGAAATTTCCTTCTAAAGTTGAAGTCTTTTTTCATTTCCTGGAAATCATTCAAAGAATGAAACATCTCTAAGCTCACTATTTTGAAATTTTCCTTCCATTTAATGAATTCTTTTTCGTAAAATGTACTTCCTTTCTCCTGAATATATGAAGCTACAAAGTTTTAATATTTTCTTTTTTGAAATAAAATTGCCAGAATTTATCAAACAATCAATAACCACTTCTCTTTACATAACTAGTCATAAAACTTTGAATCTTTTCTCATTCTAAAGAAATATATTTATAAGTTTATCTTTTTTACTCATTGTCTCCTAAGATTTAGCCTCATAAACATAAACATATATTATGTGATTTTAAAGCCTTTTAAATTTGTTGACTTTCACAATGTAAAATGTTTCAAAGTTTTGACATTTTCAAATGAACAACAGAAATGACGTCTTCTAGTATTGCATAAATCTCTGATCATAACTTCTTTGATACAAAGGCTTGTCTATGCTTAATACATTGAATAAATTTAACAAATTAACACTGCAAGATATTTCCATTGCCTTACCAAGGGTCAACAGGGAAGTATCTAAAACCGTTTCTTGTTTTGTTTCATGACGTGTACATTTTTAGAGAAAAAACCGTTTTAAAACAATTTCTATCAAGATAGGAATATAAAAAAAGAGAAAATGAAGAGCTGGGATTTTCATACACGTTACCCTCTCAAGCCCTCTTACCCCCTACCCCCAACCCCCGAGCGACCTCACAATCCACTTTGCGAAACATTGAATGATACAAATCATCAAAGATGTATTTATAGATGGAAAAAATTAGCTTTTCCATTAGACTTTTTAATATCCTCAATCGTCAGAGTTTCATTTTTACTAATGTTAATGTTTTTATTATTTATTATTATTATTATTATTATTATTATTATCATTATTATTATTATTATTATTATTATTATTATTATTATCATTATTTATATATATATCCTATATATTATATATATATATATAATCCTTATATATATATATATATATATATATATATTATATATATATATATATATATATATTTTAAAGAATTTATAACTTATGGGATGAAAGAAATATTTTATAAGTTAATAAATTCTTTAATTCCTTAATTTTATGTTAATGATTTATCCTATAAGACATATAAGCTTTTAAAGGTAGCGTAGCTTATCGAGTTAAATTTCTCTTCGGAGGAAGTTTCGATGAGTTCACGACGATTCTTCACTTCAAAGTTCTTGACGAAATGTATTAGGCCTCCACCAAATAATTAGAGGTTTCTCTTTAGAGCTTCATGTAGGTTCTTCTATTCGTTGACCTTTCTTTTGGTTCCTCGAAGAATGTATTTTACCTCCACATGGCTAGAGATTTATATTTACCTCCACCTTTATGGCTAGAGATTTATTTACTTCATCAGTTGATTTCTTGTCTTCTTAGCTCTTGTAGACTTCAAACTGAGACGATCAATCTTGCGCTATCATGTCTGGCTGACTGACCCTCATTCATTCCCATCTCATCTGATCTCAATCAAGGTTTAACTCTTTCTTTTATAATCGTAGAGTTTAAGACGTCTACGATCATTATCAAATTTAAAATAAATAAATGTTGAAGTTCGATATTTATGAATGAATTTAAAGTCCACTATTATTCAAGTATTCATTCATAAATATAATTAACTAACATGATATATTTAAAAAGAACATAAAAGTTGAGAAATTGAACTTTTACATTTCTCCCTTTCTTAAAATATATCATGTTTCTAAATAATTTTCCGGAAGAAAGTCGTAAGAAGAAAATAATATAAAATATGATCTTGATAATAGCCTTTCTCGAATAACTTCTCAAAATCCTGTGTTCATCTAGCATCTAGGTCTTCTATGCAGAGATGTTCTTCATCCGATAATATAAATGAATATATTATCATTAGACTAAACTTACTTCCACCAATATTGAAACCAATAACATAAAGATGTTTCCACCAATATCTAAAAAAAATGATATCTTATTCTAAAGATATCTCCAGTCTCTGAGTAGGATGCAATAAGCGCTTTATTCATCCTAGTCATAAAGCGGTCCTATATTGGGTACATCCGAAGAGTGCATACCAATTAGATTAAAAATCTTCATAGGAACTTTTCCGCGAGACTAAACCGGATATAAATGACTGTTTAGGCCACTATATCATTCAATATTCCACGTATATACGATTTTGATCTTCTTCATTATCTTTAGTCTACATAGTCTATCCTTTCTTAAATTCTCTGCAACTTCATTCCTGAACACGATGATCTTTCCAAAAATAAATAACAATAAATGATTTATAGGTTCTTCTTTCTTCCTTCTTCTTCTTATGTTATCATTAAATTAATTTAATTAATAATCTAATCATATTTCTAGTTTCTAATATTCTTATGTTTTTATGTTTGTTTTATCATTATCTTGGGTCATTGTCTGGTCGTAAGATATATAATACTTCTTACTTTGTTTAGAATCTTTAAAAAAAGATAGTTAAAAATATTTGACCTCCTTATGTTTCTTTGGTTTTAAATTTTCATTCCTAAATGATCCAATACATTTTAATTCGCCTGGCCGATCTTGACTTTCCTATAATACTTGAGAAGTTTAAGCTTTGTGCGCTCTCCTCCGCCATAATACATTCACGACTTATTGTCAAATTTCGAGCGTTATTTATATCACAACTGATTTGGAATTCATTGGATCTTTTCTTTACTTTATAATCGTCGTTACGTCCCAACGTCTGCTAACCAATTTAAAGATATTTATAATAACTTATGGGATGAAAGAAATATTTTATAAGTTAATAAATTCTTTAATTCCTTAATTTTATGTTAATGATTTATCTTAATTTAACTTTCTAATAATAAATCCTATAAGACATATAAGCTTTTAAAGGTAGCGTAGCTTATCGAGTTAAATTTCTCTTCGGAGGAAGTTTCGATGAGTTCACGACGATTCTTCACTTCAAAGTTCTTGACGAAATGTATTAGGCCTCCACCAAATAATTAGAGGTTTCTCTTTAGAGCTTCATGTAGGTTCTTCTATTCGTTGACCTTTCTTTTGGTTCCTCGAAGAATGTATTTTACCTCCACCTTTATGGCTAGAGATTTATTTTACCTCCACCTTTATGGCTAGAGATTTATTTTACCTCCACCTTTATGGCTAGAGATTATTACCTCCACCTTTATGGCTAGAGATTTATTTACTTCATCAGTTGATTTCTTGTCTTCTTAGCTCTTGTAGACTTCAAACTGAGACGATCAATCTTGCGCTATCATGTCTGGCTGACTGAACCTCATTCATTCCCATCTCATCTGATCTCAATCAAGGTTTAACTCTTTCTTTTATAATCGTAGAGTTTAAGACGTCTACGATCATTATCAAATTTAAAATAAATAAATGTTGAAGTTCGATATTTATGAATGAATTTAAAGTCCACTATTATTCAAGTATTCATTCAAAAATATAAATTAACTAACATGATATATTTAAAAAGAACATAAAAGTTGAGAAATTGAA
>SEYY01014617.1:0-2500 GCA_009176605.1 Armadillidium nasatum | reverse complement strand
ATTATTTTTTATAATTACCATTGTTGCTATTATTATTATTATTATTATTATTATTATTATTATTATTATTATTTATTATTATTTATTATTATTATTATTATATATTATTATTATTATTATTATTATTATTATTTTTATTATTTTTATTATGAAAATAATAATAATAACAATAATTAAAATGATTTAAAAATAATAATAATTATACAAAATAAAAATTTATTAATTATGAATTAATAATTTTCATTATAATAAATTAGTAATAATTCATAAAACAAAATAAATAATAATGTTAAAAATATAGTTATAATAATAATATTAGTAATAATAATAGATAATATAAATAATAATAAAATATATAATAATAATAATAATAATAATAATAATAATAATAATAATAATAATAATAATAATAATAATAATAATAATAATAATAACAATAATAATAATGATATTAATAATAATCATAATAATAATAGTAGTAATAATATTAATAATAATAATAATAATAATAATAATAATAATAATAATAATAATATCAATAATAATAATCTATATGAATTAATATGAAAATTTACTTAAATCTTGTCAATCTACCAAGGTAAATATATTAGAACGATACTATTTTTATTTGGTCCGTATTCAAATGTTTTCAAATTAAATCTCGTAAGTTGAGGGTTTGTTCAACATCCTTTTTCGAGACTTATATTTCCCTTTTTTTAACCAACAGAAAATGAAAACTGAGCATTGAATTTTTATTTTAATATACTACTTAGAACAATACATAATATTGTTGTAACAATTATAATTATCTTGAAAAGTTTAATTTTTATACTAATTTTAAGTCTTTTTATTCATTTGATTATTTCAATAATTTTTATTTTAATATTCAATTATTATTCTAATTATTATTATTATTATTATTATTATTATTATTATTATTATTATTATTATTATTATTATTATTATTATTATTATTATTATTTTTTTTTTTTTTTCTTGTTTTTTTTATTATTTTTTTGTCATAATTATTAATTTAATTATTATTATTATTATTATAATTATTATAATTTTAGGAAAAATTAATTATAATGATTAATATAAATCCTATTTTACTCAAGGTTGTTGTGGCCCGTTGGTAAAATTCAATTTAACACGTGGTTAAATTTGAGCTTTCCTATGGTCGAAACTCGAGGATGCTACAATAGAACATACGTTCCTTCTTCTGATTCATGCCATCGCAAACGTTTATACGCTGCTGCACTTCGAGGTTTTTTATTTTTCTGTTTTTATTTATTTTTTTGTTATTTATTTATTTATTTAACGAAAAAGCAAGTCGTATTTTTATTAAAATATTTTATTGATATTCTTATGATTATGATAAATTTTATTATATATTTATTTTTATTGTTTTCATTTTCCTAACTTTCATTTTAGTAAGTTTTATTATTATTTTAATAATAATAAAAAGAATTATAATAATAATAATAATAATAATATAATAATAATAATAATTATAATAATAGTAATCATTATTATTATTATTATGAAGTAAAATTACTGATTATTATTTTTTGAATTAAATGTAAATAATTAAATAAGTAAATAAACTAAAAAAAGTAATATTATTTTATTATTATTATTATTATTATTTTTATTATTATTATTATTATTAAAATTATGTTTTTTCTTATTATTATTATTATTTTATTATTATTATTATTATTATTATTATTATTATTATTATTATTATTATTATTTATTATATTAGGAAAAATTAAGAATAATCATTAATTTAAAGCCTTTCTTATTCAAGGTTGTTGTGGCTCGAAGGTAAAACTCAATTTGACAAGTGATCAAATTAGAGTTTCCTGCGGTCGAAACTCGAAGATGCTTCAATGATTTCGTTCAATCTTCCGATTCTTTAAATTTCCTTGCACTTCGAGGTTTTTTTTTTTTGTTTTAATTTATTTTTTATTTTATTTATTTATTTATTCTTTTAATGAAACCGCAAATCTTATTTTTATAAATATATTTTAATGATATTCCTATAATTATTCTAATTAATTTTTATTATTTTCATTTTTATAACCTTTATTATATTAGTTAGATTTATATTCATTCTAATAATACTAATAATACTACTACTACTAACTAATAATAATAATAATATTTATTTTATTATTACTAATAATTGATAATAATAGTAATCAATATTATTATTATGAAAAAAATAAGTATTATTTTTTAATTTAAAAAATTAATTATTAAATAAGTTAATAAAGTAAAAAAAAAATGAAAAATAAATGTGCAAATAACAGTAAAAATATACAAGATAGCAAATGTAGGATGAAGAATTCTACCGCTTAATTGGGCCTAATGAAAGGTATAGGCTAAGTTTCCCATAAAATATACTCCTTATTTAGAGCACGTTGGTTGAAATATGTTTGATCCAACGTGATATAATAATAATAATAATAATAATAATAATCATAATAATAAT
>SEYY01014616.1:0-7500 GCA_009176605.1 Armadillidium nasatum | reverse complement strand
GAGGAAAAGATCAAGTATGGTTTTCATAACCTTGGCGATCAGGGATACGGGTAGGAAGTTGCACCAACTACTTAAGGTTATTCTGGATAGAAAATTAGAAGGGAAGTTCACCAGCTGGATCGTGAGAACTAGATGAAAGCCATTGGCGGTGGTGAACATTGAAATCACCTAATATGATGAGTTTCGGGAGAAAGAGAAAGAAAGAATGTGTTCTATTTTAGAGTTAAGAAAGTCGAAGAATTTTTGTTAGTTTGTAGAGTTAGGTGATAAGTACACAGAACAAATGAATTTGTTGTAGAGTATTATGTATATATATATATATATATATATATATATATATATATATATATATATATATATATATATATATATATATATATATATATATATATATATATATATATATATATATAATATATATATATATATATATATATATATATATATATATATATTAATTTTTTTTTGTTATTTTTACGTGACAAGATTGTTTAAAAAAATAATTATATAAAAAACTTTACAATTAATATATTTCTCAAAAAAATAAAGTCTGGACTCAACTCCTGACTCAGACTCCCTTGTCATCTTCAGTACATTTAAGAGTTAAAAACAAATTTCCGCTGTAGTGCCAGAAGGTAGTCTGGAATAGCCTTTACCAAATGAATGAAAGAGATGAAGAGAAACACGGACTGATTAACTAATGGTCGTTTTCCAGCCTAGTTCAGTGGCATTTCCAGTGAGCTGTGTACTGTACAACTACTTATATTATATATATATATATATAATATATATATATATATATATATATATATATATATATATATATATATATATATATATATATATATATATATATATATATATATATATATATATATATATATATATATAAGTCAAAGTGTGATAAAATAAGGTATTATTATATATTAGCTTTAGGTCCAAATAATTGACCACACCCTCACAAAAAAAAAAAAAAATAAATAAATAAAAAAAAATATTTAAGAGTGAATATTGTGTATCGTTCGGTGCTAACAATGTGCATGAATGATTTTCCTAGTCTGGTATCTAATTTAAAACTAAACACACGAAATTTTGGGGTGAAAACTTGTGACTAATCAGATATTAAGGGACAATACATAAAACAAATTATCTTTTCACAGAATTTTATACATATTACAAAGCTACAATATACACATTAACATTTACACTCAACAAATTAATTTGCTGATTAAGGGAGATAAAACGTGGATACACCACTACGATCCAGAAGGAAAACGAGACTGGAATTCAGACACCCAGCTCATGTCTCGTACGAAAGTTTAAGATTCAACCCTAGGCAGGTAAACCCACGCTGACATTATCCGGACACTGCCAAAAAGCACGACTTTAAACTCCGATCGTTATTGTGAAACTCTCTAGAAATTGAAGAGCCGCATCCGTCGAAAGAGACTAAATGCTTCAGAAGCTTCAACGATTGAACCTGAGGTCATTCATTACCCACCTTACAGTACTGATCTGGCTCTCAGTGATTTTCACTTATTTCCAAAAATGAGGGAGAGTCTTCGGGGAGTGAGATTTGGTTCAGATGATGAAGTGAAGAAAGCGGTGACAGATCAAGACTTCTTTTCAACCGGTTTCGATAGATAAGTTGGTTCAGCGTTTGCAGAAATGTTTTAATGTTCGAGGAGATTATGTAGAAAAATAATATTACATATTCATTGAAAAAGCCTTCGACCTTCTTTCAGTCTTTGTTTCATTACCTTATCTGCAGTGTATGAGATTTTACGGCAGAACAGGCTTTACTTATCAGCCCACCCTCAAATAATAATATAATAATATAATAATAATAATAATAATAATAATAATAATAATAATAATAATAATAATATAAAACCCGTTGACATATACTTAAAGTATGAGTTAAATATCTCTCTCAATAGGTTTCAGCACAATCACCCTTAATAAGGGGTGACCAAGGTCAAATCTTGACGACGAGGTCATTAAACTCTCAATTCTTAGTATTCCAGTACAAACCTCAAGTTGTCAACGCAAATTCTCGCATGCAACATTCATGCTATTTTTTTAAACTTGCATGTTTACGCATGTGTACTTTTAAATTGCTTTTTTGATTACATTCATAGGAGCAGTGTGTACATTTAAATAATTTTACATTTGAATGTGTAAGCATGTGTATTTTTAATCGTCCTTTCAGATTACATTCATAGGGACAGTCAGAACATTTAAGCAACTTTATATTTTTATGACTTAGGATGTGTAGTCTAAGACTTCTCTTATCATTACATTCATAGGAGCAGTCAGAACATTTAAATAATTTAACATTTCCATGTGTAAGCATGTGGGATTGTAAGTGTGCTTTCTGATTACATTCATAAGAACAGTCAGAACATTTAAATATTTTAACATTCGCATGTGTAAGCATGTGTCTTACTAAACTTGCTTTCACATTACATTCATAGAAGCAGTGAGAACATTTAAATAATTTAACATTTGCATGTGTAAGCACGTGTGCTTTTAAATTTCCTATTCGATTACTTTTATAAGAGCAATTCGAACATTTAAATAATTTTATATTTTCATGACTTAAACTATGTATTTTTAAGCTTCTTTTTTCATTACATTCATAAGAGCATTGAGAACATTTAAATAACTTTTTGTTGTTGTGAGTTAACAGATGATTTTTTAAGTGTGAATTCGTATTACCTTCATAATTACAGTAAGAGCATTTAAACTTTTTTGACATCTTTGTTTCTAAAGATGTTTTGGATTTTAAATTTACAATATCCGCAGCTGAGGTTTCAAAGATGGTTTTTTTAATGCTTTGTTGATGTATTACTTCCCTGTTTCTAGAAGTATTTTTCACTTCAGAGTCTTTTCCATCTTCAGCAGCATTGTTGATGAGGCTCTGTGCAAAACAAAGTAAAGAAAAATATTATAATTAAAATGTAGAAAGAAATTCAAATATTTTCATTAACTTTAAATGTGAATTTATTATTGTTAAAAACACTCAAATTTTAAAATTCCAGTTGCAAAAAACATATATAATGAATGTTTTGTTAGTCAATCAAATTAAAATCAACAATTTATATAGAAATTTTTATTATTTTTTTAAATTCACTCCAAATGAAAAAAAAAATTCAATGAAAAATTAGTTCCAAATTCCTTAAAAAAAAAAAAACTACTACTTTGGATAGACTGTATCCAAACCATGTCCATCATCTATCGCTCATTCCATCATCACTCGTGAATTGGTAGCCTTCAGTTTGGGTTTGGTGAAGCCAGTAACTCTCATGCGCAATCTATTTTTTTTTTCATGCAACATTTGCGGTCTTTACTTTAATTTCCATTTTACTGAATACAACCTCTCTTTTCCTTCTACACAACTTATGTTCTGACTGAAACTCAGGTGTCTAGCATTCCGACAGCAAACCCTTCTATATCCTCACTTATTGTACCTGTCCTCAATTTTCAGCCAAAGACAGTTGCTGTGAATATGTGCGCAATGATATCATTTGTTCTCGTTTTCTAAATTGGAGTCTGAAATTTTCCACCTTGTTCCTTTAAACATTCTTGCCAACTGAGAACTAAATTTCTTCTGTTTATTTATTTCCTAACTCTACTGACTATCTAAACTCCCAAAATAGGGAGCATTCTCTTTTTTTCTCCTTTCTCTGAAGTTATCATTATTTGGTGATTTCAATATTCACCACCGCCAATGACTTTCTTCTAGTTCTCAAGATACAGCCAGTGAACTTGCCTTCCATTTCTCTATCCAAAATAACCTTGAGCCGATGGTGTAGCTCCCTACTCGTATCTCTGATCTCCTTGGAGATGAACCTGGGCAACATTCATGCTATTTTCTTAACTTACATTATTAAACTCTATCCTCCACATCTGGGTTGCTTCAATCACCTAATCTTTGCATCCTCTTCTATCTCTTCAGCATGAAAGACCATCGGCTACTGGGAGGAAAGTTTTGTGTTCTGACAGATTTACTTTCATACTTTTTTGATTTCCTCTGGAATGATTATTGTTTCAAAGGGTGGGGTCCTTTCAAGTCCACAGACTGCAAAACTGAGATTATCTCTTGCATGGGGGCGTATATTCTCTATTCTTTTCATTCAACTAAACCTAACAAACTTTAGGTTAACTTTGCTTGTTCTCATGTTAATCCCCTCAAGGTTGCTACCTTCTGAAACTACGTTATCATCAAACTCCAAAACTCATGCAACTTTCATTTCACCACAGAATCATGCAAAAGCTATTTTCCATAACACTAAAAACTGTTTTCTTTTTCGAAAATGCAGTAATCTTTCTGGTTCCTCTTCATCACGTCTTTTATAGCTTTTTACAAAAAATCTCAACTCTTAACTTTATTTCTTCCTCTTTCCCTCCTGGGGTATCTTCCGAAGGCACAAATTCCGTTTTTCATTCTGCTAAAGCTGAACTCTTCACTCAAACCTTTGCCGTTATTTCACCTTAGGCGATTCCGGAGCTAATCCTCCTCCTCCACCAAGTGAATACATTATGATTTTTTTTTAAATATATTATTTCTGCTCTCCCTGAGCTTAACACTAAGAACATGTATGGTTTTGGTGGTATTCCTTTTGTGGTTCTCGAAACAAAAAGACTTGAAAACATGTTGATTCTTCTATTTTTTTCTCTGATCACTAGTATGGCTTTCGTAAGGAACCCTTTACTGTTAATCTTCCATCTCTTCTCTTTAACTCTTAGTCCTCTGGTCTTCGCCATTTCGGTGAATCATTTGCTGTGGTGCTAGACATAAAAATGGCTTCGATAGAGTATGCCATAAGGATTTGATTCTAAACTTGCCTTTCCAGTCTTTCTGTTGTAAGCAGCCACCATTCATCATTTAAATCTATCAAAAGTGGTGTTCCTCAGGAATCTGTCCTTTCCCAAATTCCTTTTCCCTTTTCTTAAATGATCTCTCTATTACTTCATCACTTATCCACTCCTATGCAGACGATTGCACCTTTCATTACTCTTTTTATTTTGAAAGAAGTCCCCCAAAACAATTAATTGACGCCAATATGGTTACTTTGGAGCGACTAACCTCTGAGATATCTCTAATTTCTAATTGAAGAAGAAAAAAAATGTTAATAAATAGTAATGTCTTCAATGTTTCAAAAAAATTAGTTCATCCATCTTTCTACTTGACAATCTTCCACATAACTTTGAAATTTTCTTTGAAAACACAACTCAAACCATCTTTTGTATTTAAATATATTTTTTTGGTCCTTCGTTTTCTTGTCATCTTTCTTGGAATGATTACATAATTTCTACTTTTAAGCAAGATTCTAAAAGTTGGGTGTTCTGAGGCTCTTCAAAATATCTTCACACAACCACAGATGCTTGCTTTTTTGAAGGCTTCCTGTTCACCGATGTATGAATAATGCCTAATAAATCTAAGGTGGTTAAGCTAACAAAGCTCTTCTTGAAAAGGTGGAGTATACGGATTTCTGTTTTATCAACTGTTTTGCTCCAATTAACTGTCTCCAGTCTCCCCCAACGGTCAAATTGTTGTATCATCCTCTTTTATTTCAGCTGTTAGAACGGACAATGCTCTAATGAACTCTCCGGTAGGGGATCTTCTCCAATGAGGAGCTCGTGCTACAAGTATTTCTATAGTCTCATCCCTTCTCTGTCCAATTCTCTGACCACAAACCTAATTGCTATGTCCAGTGTTATACATAATATACTAGTAAAGTCTGGAACACGCTCCCTTTTTCCATTTTCCCAACATCCTTTAACTTTCATACCTTCAAATGTTGTGCATCGGGGGCAGGTTGGTCTTTAATTTGGATCATCTTTAGAAGACTTTTCAAATTCTGGTTTAAATTAATATTCTTCTGACCTTTTGATCCTAACCAGAGTATATAGATGCATAGAATTATAGAGATATATATATATATATATATATATATATATATATATATATATATATATATATATATATATATATATATATATATATATATATATATATATATATATATATATATATATATATATATATATATATATATATATATTTACAATTTGTGCATCATTAAATGATTTTAAACTCCTTTAATGAATTAACTAACGTAATTATCTTAAAAGATTTAATTGGTACCTCATTTTGATCCAATTCCCAAATTTTGTCAAAATGTTCATCGTTCGCTGTGTTTTCATCCTTAACATCAAAAGGTTCTAATTTTATTTCAATTTCATTTTTCACATCAATGAATTCGGCACAATTTCTCTCCTGTTTAAAAGACTCAATTATTTCCACCATTGATTTAAAACTTTTTATTAAAACTACGACTACATTAACTATTTTTCTATTGATTAAAAAATTCAATATAACCACATTTCTTATAACAATTTAGAAAGTGATTAATGATTCTTATAATAATAATAATAATAATAATAATAATAATAATAATAATAATTTTTTATATTTTTATACCACAAGGGGTAATGTGAATTTCAGTTCTATATATAAAATGTTTAACTGAAAAAAAATTAATGAATAATCAAATTGAGCAAGTATAATTCAAGAACAAAATTTAAATAACTTTTCTCTTAATATTTTTAATCAGCAACGTAGAAAAATAAAGGTCAACTATGAAAGGAATAAAGAGTCCCTCAAGGTACCCTCCTCAGTCCTTTTGTCTAAAATGATATTTGATCTTTTACAGGAGTAGCCTCCAGTACAAACATTTTCTCAAGTTCTCTACAGCTGATTCTGCAACTTGATTTTCAAAGTTATAGGTGGCTGTTGAAACAATTAGGTAAGCTTTATATTCACCAAAGGAATGGTCTGGCATCTATGGTTTAAGTTTTTCATTTAAATAAATCAAATGTGAGATCATCACAAGAAGTAATTTAAACAATCCTCCTCCTCCCAAGAAAATCAAAAATAGGGAGGAACTAAATTCAGAGATTCACAAAATTGATGTTATTATATTTTGACTAAACGATAACTTTGAATATAAATGTTAGAAAAATAATTATATAAAAGGTAAAGCAGAGAGTTACTGTTAAAAAAATTCTGGAAACAAGAATTAGGAAATAGTTGGTAGAATTCTATTAAATTTTCGTAAAATAATTTGTGGTCAAGAATTGATTATTTTCGGGGTTCCTCTCAACAAATAACTATCTTTGATTGCTAACAATATCAGGGAATTATGTGGACTACTGGAATTCTCTATTGTAGAAGAGTTGACTTCTTAGAAGCTGAAGTTCATATGCTATTAACAAATGAAAATATCTGGGGAAAAAAATGTACTGCATGTGCAAGATGGTCAAAATTTACTGAGCATTTTTCTTCTTTTTACAACTTCCAATGAATATGCCTTGTAAAGGAAGACTCTTCTTATAATTCCATAATTCTATCACTTACTTTGTTTCAAAAAGATCTTCCTCTTACATTTTAATTTATAATTACAAGTAATTAATTTTACTTTCATTGACATT